>JAIUZE010014061.1:0-32323 GCA_022085475.1 Heliosperma pusillum | reverse complement strand
CACATGATAGCTGTCATATGATAGGTTATATGTTAGTTAATTGTTTCATAACATGAAAAGCATATCGTATATGTTAAGGTTTTGTATTTGCCATATACATTTCTTTTATGTTATTCATGTTTTATTAAACTTGACATTTCGTGGCTGGGAGGATTCGGAGTTACTCCCCACTGACTGTGGCTTCCGTGTTTATATTTAATGCGGTTGGAAGGTTTGTGATGCATACTTGGGTACATTGACGAGCTAGCGAGCGAAGTATTACCTTGGACCTATATTCGGTTCTTAGGATTGTATATTATTATACACTCTTTTATTTCCGTATTTTATACGGGAGATATGTCTCCCGTTTTGGATAATTATTATGTATAATATTATTTCCTTTTGTTATGAACCTTTTTCTTTAAGACACCTTTGTTATGATGAATATATTTAATAGTAGGTTCCGGTTTTAAAATTTACCGATTTTCACTAAAGTGAACCTATTAGAAACGTATTCTCATCTTTTATTTATTTAAATTACTTGTTTATCTTTCCGCAAATTTAAGGGTGTCACAAGTGCGATTGGAATTGTCCACCCCTTGTCAGGCTTGTTTTAAAATCTCAAGGCCACTCGAGGAGAAAAAAGCTGAAAATGCGTGGCCACACTCGGAAGGTATCTATGCTAGATAATTCTAGTTAGACAGTTACTCTCCAGATCGAGGAAACCACTCTTGATATGATCACATGCAAGTACGACCTGCAAGACACCTTGCATTGACTGGGAGATTGTAATAAGACAAGAGAATTGGTGACGCACACTTGTCTCGGACAAGTGGGAGATTGTTGGAGTAAGTGTCCTCAACAAAAGTGCGATCACATATTTAAATCTAAATAATAAAGAATACTAAGGGATGATGAATATTATAGTCAACTGGTCAACATAAATCGGTAACGAATGGCTCAATTGAGTTTGACGTTACTGCCGTATGACGGTGGTGATCAGTTGATCCCTTGAGGTCTCACCTAAAGGACAATCCCGTAATCATGTACATTAATTAATTGTATAGTGATACAGATTAATTAATCCCTTAAATTTAAACAGGTTTAAAGTGAGAAATATATCTTATTGTAATATGATTAAATAAGATCCAATAAATATAATTGTTATATTGGAATGCTTAATGTTTATGAAACATTTTAGATAAGCATGATTGGTTGATCATAATTACAATTAGTTGTAGATCATATCAACCAAATATGAAATGACCCATTTTATATATATGTGATCATAAATTATTACTTAAAGTGTTAAGTTTAATAATTTGACATAAAATTGTATTTAAATCAGTTAAATACATAATTTTATTATAAGATAACATGTCACATGTCACATGTCACATGTGTGACAAATGACAAAATCACAAATATAATATGGAGTCCTTTTTAAGTGTCAAAACCGGATATATGGGGTTGGGTAAGGATTAGACTTTAAATGTTGTGCTAATGATGATTAGACAAAATGATTACCTAGCCTAAATACCTATAGCCACCCTATAAGTTTGATAAGGCAAAAAGGAAGAGGCATGCCCTCCTTCCCAAGGGGGTGCCGGTTTTGGTGGGTAGATAAGAGGATGTTTTCCTCTTGTTTACTCACTAGTTAATCTCATAAGAAATCACTTACATTATCTCACTAGAAATCACAACAATATACTTAGAAACTTTAGAAGTTTCATAGAACTTGTGTTGGAGTATAAACATCATATTACTAGAGTAGTAATTGGAGTGTTGTATACTTGTTTTAAGGGCTACTACAATATCATACTAGTGTAGGATTTAGTAGTGTATTAGAGGTTGTCTTGGGTGCAACTAATTGGAGTGTTCTTATTCTAAGAACTTGGAAATCATCCTTAAATTTTGAGCTCAAGAACAAAGTAGGAAGGAGTCCTATTTTGTGCCCAAAATCCGTTCAAATCAATGTAAGAAATTGTTATTTCTTTATTCTTTTGTTATGCATGCATAAGATCTAAATAGTTTAAGAGTAAACTAAATGTATGATGATATTAGAAATATCTAATATTGAGTTTAAGAAACTTACATGAATGTCATTTATTTAATTTTTTAATGCAAGTTGTACCTAGTATGGCCTAGATTATTTTAATCGGTATTACCCGTAATGTAAGGGAAGACCGATTCGGTTGGAATTTTAATTGCGATCTCGTATCGCCCGTTTGTAATAATTTAATTTCATTTTCTAGATCAAATGTATAATAGAAATTTTATTTGTATCTTTTTGTATCTAATTATTATGAAGACGAAGATTCCCGAAGTCGGTGTTCCAAAAGACGGTGCCTTTTTGAAGCGCGTTCCATGAAGAGGCAAGGGGCCAAGGCGTTGGTTTCCGATTTTGTAATCGTCTAGTTAATTTGATTAGCTAGGTGGCCATACTAGGATTTATTATTTGCTTGCTTTATGGTTTTTCCATTCATGCCAAAATCGCCAACATGCATTTTTATTTCTCGATTGTCAATTCAACGTTATTCAAAATTCACCGATTTAGTTCACTTATAGGGAATTAATAACTAAATTGAAAAGACCTCTCACATAACTTAAAAGAAATTGAGATTTAGCCTTACCAAATGAAGCACATATGAACCCCGTGTTCATTAAAGCAACCACAACGTGGAGCCTTTTTACCTCGGGTAAGTAGGGTGATGCGATCACACGCCTAAATTGGGTTGGACTCAACAGGATAAGCGTTATCCCGGGACTAGGAGATGAATTTGGTAGAAATCCGTCGACCGAGAGTTTTAGGGGTAAAATTAGTCAAAATGTTGACTAACCGTCTATTACATAAAAGTGGCATAACATGTTCATTTTTATCTAAAATGCGGGTCTCGGATTCACTTATCTTATTTCGTGAGGGGTCATCATATGAGTGACTTGCTAGAATTGTTTTGCAAGTGAATTATATATAAGCAATGAATGTTTATTTTTCATTGATAATTATTTTATTCGCGTTATGACAAATATTTTCTCCTTCTACAAACTTATAAATCCGTTGAATCGTGGAAAGAAGTTTCCATTAATTTATACTGTATCGTTTTTTATTGCGATTTATATCTCCGTTTATACCACCATAGCTAAAGACAAAATGAATTTTTTTCCTTTCGATCCTCATAT
Source organism: Heliosperma pusillum (assembly GCA_022085475.1). Lineage (NCBI taxonomy): Eukaryota > Viridiplantae > Streptophyta > Magnoliopsida > Caryophyllales > Caryophyllaceae > Heliosperma > Heliosperma pusillum. The sequence continues at coordinate 29,164 of JAIUZE010014061.1, read as the reverse complement.
TCACCATTGCAAATGTCTCTTATGAAGAATATACGAATATGTCACACTTTGTCAAAATCATTTTGAATTTTTAAAATGACGTCTTCTTATTAAAATGGTGCATCAATCTTTTTGCGTCAAAGAAAATATTTGTAATTTTTTAGTATGTCGTCATAATGCTCCTTTTTCGAGGTTTACCTCAAAAGAGGCCAAATCAGTTGGGACGACTAGGTTAATCAATTTATTTGAAATCGTGAATAACCAAATACCGTAGTCACTTGATGAAAGGTTTATCCTTTTTGAAGGTAAAAACCATGAATGAAATGAAGAATAGTCTTCATTATAATTCTAATCTATTTGTCTAAATAGAGATTCATGAAAGTGAGTGGGAGCTCTAAGAGGGATGTTTATATTCTTAATTGTTAAGAACTAGACGAGGTTCAAGTGTAGGTTGGCACGATGTTGGCACAAGGCGAGGGAAAAAGGCAATGCTATTTGAATAGCAAAGTCAAGCCCAAGCAAGGTGTCAAACCCAACTTTTGATGATTCGATTAATACAGTGTAAGTCACTAGAAAAGAATCCGCCCCAACGTTTTTGGAGATTTTAGGTGTACGACACCTAAAAGTACTTTCACCCATAATATCTATATGATCGACATTTATTTTGCTAAATGCAATTTTTGGGTATTAGATACCTATTATGGTTCTCATCAATGTATTTGATACATATAATAATAATTAGTGCGACGACTTGCCATGAATAAATGTCGACTTACAAGGGAAATAGAACTATTGTAGTTTTTATTTCTATAGAGACGTATAAAAGTTATAATGTGCTCAATCTAGTTTAGCATTTAGAGGTATATTTTAATAAAAGTTATTATGTACACGACCTCTAAATATGAATATAGTATCCACTTTAGTGTAGGACACAAGTGTTTCACTTTTGTGAATGGAACAAGCGTTGTATCTTTTTATGCCTATACTTGGTCAATGGTTATCCCATACCAATCAAAGGTAATTATATTCTTGACCTAAACTAGTAATTACTTGTCATATAGATTGTAAAAGACTAAAATTGGGGACCCAAATCTAATCTTAATTCTGGATTGTGTAACACATAAGAGACTAGTATTGACTAGTATCCCTACAACATTTGATTTTGAATCTTATGCTATGTGCGAATCTTGTATTCAAGGCAAGATGATTCATGCCCTTTTTATTGAAAAGGAAATCGAACTAGTGTGTTATTGGACCTATTACATAAGGATATGTGTGGTCCAATAACAATCACAACAAGAGATGGTTACGACTACTTTATTTTAATTACCGACGATTTAAGTAGATATTGTGTTTGATTCTACTTTATGAGGTGCTAAGGGAATCCTTGAAAAGTTTAAAGAGCTTCAATGTGAAGTAGTTAACCACCAAGAGTAATAGATCAAGGACTTACGACTAAATCGTAACAAGAAATATCTAAGTATTGACTTTGATTTTCACCAAACGTATTGTGAAATAGTTTCACGAGTTAACTTCTCTAACACACATTATGAGATAAGGTGTTGTTGAATAGAGAAACGGAACCTTATACGATATGGTTTTGTCTTTGTTAAGTCACACTGAGCCACTTAACTAACCTTCATCTTTTATTATTTTGTCAGCTATTTCTTTTCCCACCATATTAAAGCACACTTAAAACAGTCTGATTTTATTCCATATACGATATGGATGGCAAGCATACCTAATTTGTAAGTTATCCGAATGAAACAGGTGCTAAATAATCCTACATTGACCACGAGAATAAAGCGTTTGTGGCTCGTGATGCTGTCTTTCAACAAAAAAATATACGATTATTTCTTGATAAGACAGAGTGGGAGAAAATGTTTCAAGAGCCACAAACTGAGCATATGGTCCGGAAGAGGTTGAGCATATGGTCCGAAAAAGGTTTCCTCATTGTTTGTTCAGTAGTTGTTTCTTCGGAACCTAGGAGGCCAGGTGGAATTTTTTCATTACTTGTAGAAAGTGACTCACCTGTGAATTATAAAAGATTGTTTCTAGTCTCAACTTTATGCTTTGGCTTAGAGTCATGTGATTCGTAATGGACTCCATGCACGATGGTCATGTATGTGACCTGGTAAATTTTACTTGAAGAAGTACGACCCCTTCAGTATAAATTGCCTTTAAGATCGAAATCTGCATGGATGAACATTAAAATGTTTTCAAAGATAAATTGGTACACAAAGAGTTTACACCAATTGCAATGCTTTGATCCATTCGATAACACTTAGCGATTAAAGCATATCATAATAGTATGATGGCAATTATATCTCAAAAACCGCCTTCTTGAATGCATTCTAGAAGTTGTGTAGAGTCTATTGCTCGAATACGAAAGAGGGGGGATGAATTGAGTATTAAAAACTAGCCCCACTTTTTCGATTTATATGATGTGTAATTAATTATTTGATCTTATAGATTAAAATCAACTCTCTAATTAATCAAAGTAATATGCAAGTAACGAAATAACGAAAAGGAGGAAGAGACACACGTGATTTTTTAGGTGGTTCAGTTTCACAAGTCGAAACCTACGTCCACTATTCTCGATTAATAATCTTTAGTACCTTTCTCCGGATTACAAAAATTATCAACCCACTTGTATAATCAACTATGATTATAACTCAAGGTGAGTATCACTAAATACTCTATACTATATTACGTTAATAAGAAAGTACAATATAACTCACAAGGATTCTCGTTAAAGAATAAGTAAGATTATGTGATGTACTATTATCCAATAACGTATTTCACGCAAGCGATTGATAATAATTGATGCACGACTTTTTCGTAAAAACAAACAATAAAAATAATAAATATTTAGCTCAAAGTTTGTTTAAAATCAATTTATAAAATTCTCTCAATGTGTGTAAAAGTCATTGTTAAAGAATGAGATAGAAAGAGTATTTATAATAGAAGCATAGGAGATATTAAATCTAAAACCCTAGCTTATTCTTTAAGAAATATATTTATCTTCAATATCTTAAAATAATACTGTTTCATCTTTTAGAAAGATATTTATTTTTAATATCTCAAAAATATTGTTGTAAAAATGTTATTAGAAACCTAAATTTAGGTAAACAAGGAAACGTGCGTATAGTGGCCGAAATCCTTATCACCACGAAACCCTAGGAGCACGCAACCCTAGGAGGCACAATCCCTAGGTTTCACGAAACCCTAGGTGGCACAACCACTCAGTGGGCTTATTAGGTTAACAACAAATTAAGATATAATATATTAGAAACCCTAGGTAGCATGACAACTCATAAGTTGTATTACTAACCAATAGAATTTCATAGATACATCATTTATTAAAACTTTTGATAAATATATAAATATTCTCTTTCACTTTTGAAAACATATAAAAGATTTCTTTCCAAAATCATGCATCATCTTTTATCATCCAAAGTTATAGGTTAAAGGTATAACTTTGAACTTTAGTATGTAAAGTTATAAGTGAGTCATAACTTTACAAACTTAAAATCACTCTAATGGAATAGTTACCAAATGACGACCTATACTTTCTAATATTCACAAAGATCTTCAGTATACGGATCATCTCTTCATCTTGATCACAAAGACCCTCCATCTTGAGTCTTGTGTTAATTGAAGTAGATCTTGCTTGAACTGTTTGTTCAATGTTATAACCACGGTAGCTATAACTTTGCATAAGAACTTTCAAAGTTATACCTCAAACTCCTATAACTTTGTCTCACGGACATCTTCAAAGTTATGCCTTAAGCTCCTATAACTTTGATCTTCTTTCTTGTAATTGTTGTTAGCTATGATAAGACTAAAGCACACAATTACATGCATATGATATATCAAGTAAAGCACATTATCAAGTAAACACATGTCATTATCAAAACTATAAAATAGGTCCAACAAGTTGAATATTTGATATCAACCACAGGGTTGATAGATCCAATCAATCCTAAGACAATGTGCAAATTTAAGAGATAGTCTTAAATAAGCACTAAAGAGTTGGAATTAGTGTGTTAACCATATTATAAAATATTTCTCGACATCTCGAGGAATTATGTTGATACACGAAGTTTAGTGGGAGTAATGTGGTTTTCATCAGTCTTATATGTGGAGACATATTGATCATTTTAGATGATGAAAGATTTTGGAGAAGTAGAATACATCTCTTAGATATCTGGATTTATGGAAATTAATCTAAAAGGATATTAGCATTAAGTCAAAATTCTTATGTTGATAAGATCTTTGATTAATTCAAGGAAGTTGAACACATGATAATTGATTCCTTTTGCTTCCGCTGCAGGATCAATTATATACGGTGTGATGTATACTAAATCCGACATTTCGCATGCTTTGAGCATGAGAAATCGTTTGCAGTAAAATCCAATTGAGAGTCATTTGATAGCCATAAAGAACATCCTTAAGTACTTGCGAATGACTAAAGATATGTTCCATATGTTTGGAGTTTACATTGAGTTGTGTGTAAGGGGTTATACAGATTTCAGTTTCCAAACTGATCAAGGTGATTTGAAATCACGAACTGGCTATGTTTTATAGAAGATTTATCTGTTATAAAAGTACCAAGTAGAAAGGACTATTGGAAAGATTCCAAGTAGGAGTGACATTTCCAAATATAAATGTCGTGTATCCGCTGGAAGTGTTCCAGGCAGTTAATCATTGCGGATTTCACAACGAAAATGGAGTACATTGCATCATTTGATGATTCATATGAAAGTAGCATGGATTCGACAATATTGGAGGGACTAGGAGTAGTTCCTATAGTTGTATATCCTATCCCATGATACTGGTAAAACAGTGGGAGCTATCTTTAGGCCAAGGGGCCTAAGTCTAGATTCAAACCTAGACACGTACTCAGAAAGCTTTATGTAATATGGGATTACGTAGACAAAGGTAAATAGCAATCAGAAAGATTGGAAAGATGCAAGTATTGCTAATTCATTAGCCATGCTTTTTTAGGGTTGAACATGATAGTCATGTCATTTAAATGGGGATTGAAACGTGTACCTGAATTACTGGAGATTATGGGATATGAAATTACTGATAGCGTATCAATTTTTCCATATATTTGATAATCGCATTCATTGTTAGAGTTTCATTAAAAACACCTTTATTTAGTTTGACTAAATTTTAATACTTTGTTTATCCGAATTGGATCGAAGGAAAGGTTGAACTCAATTCAAGTGAACATAATGAACTTAGTGTTCTGTTCCTAGTCTTTCATTTGAGGTGACGTCTCGAAGTGACTAGATTATAAGTCGATCGATGGTTGGTTCAACACCATGGGGTCATGGAGATGACTGGTCGTTTACATAGACAGACTATGGAGACACTCTGTCGGGCAATGACCATAATAAAGTCCCTTATCAAAATTGTTGAAGCCTGGTCGTGGCAGGGATTGTTGGAGCTAGTGTTTTAACGTTTATCGATAACGGTTGGCTTGCTAGAAGTTTGACGTTAATGGCGGTGATCAACTGGTCCCTAAAAGTCACACCTAAAGGATGTGCTTGAGAGATATGCTTATATGAAAAATATAATCATATTGATGCCTTATAAGACTAAAAGGTTAGTCGATGTATATGACTAAAAGGTTAGTCAATGTAATGATGATACGATTATTTAATACGATTAAATAATACTAGCTGAGACGAATTAAATGTTAATTCGTAATTGAATATAAACTGTTATATAAAATTAATGTATACAATGTAATTATTTAATACGATTAAATAATGTAAGCTTAAACGAATTAAATGTTAATTCATAATTAATTATAAACTGTTATATTTAAAGCAAATTATAAATATACGATATTGTCATAATAAATGATGTCAGACCGGTATTAATAAATCGACTACAAGATGTTGTATGGATTTATTAATATGTGACAACATAAATGACAATAATAATACATACACATATTATACATTAAAAGAAAAATAAAATAGAGGGAAGACTCCTACCTTGACTCTATTTACCAAAAACAAGTAGACGAAAAAGAGGAAGACTCCTCCCTCTACTACACTACTTTTCCGGTTAGGGAGAGGAGAAGAGTTGTATATAAACTCTTCTTCTCTACATGATCATCACATATAATTTTTACACAACAAAATTATCAGTAATTTTTGGTGTTCATTCTAGCACAAGAAAATGCCTTTCTCAGAACATCTTGGGTGCAACGATTAGGAGAATATCGATCTCGATATTTGTTCTTAGGCCATATTTCTAGGACCAAAGGTTGAATCTAATCTTTATGCTTTTCGTTTATGACTCGTATTTCATATATTATAATTTCGTTATAATCCTTAAATTTCATGTTGAAATATACCGATATTTCCCACAAGTGGTATCAGAGCCAAGGCTAAGAAATTATTTTATATGATTATTCATAAATGATGAAATATCAATTTAAAAATTTTTTTCAGAATTTTTTTTTGTTTCGGCTACATTTTTTTCGGCTGTGAATTTTGTTTTTTTTTTATTTTGATTATTGTTTTCATTTGATTTATTGATATTGTTGTTTTAATATGTTAAGATGACAATATGATAAATTTGTAGATGTTTTAATTTAATAAGGATTAAATTAAAACGTATATGGAAATTGTTTTTGAATGTTTATGAACATTTGTTTTTGCTATATATTTTCGGTATACATGATGTTAAATTGTTATTTTGCATCATGATTCATTAATTTTAATGATGTTCAAATAAGTTATGATTAGTCAAATATTACGATAATCGATTTAATCATGATTTAGATATTCATTTTAAAATGTTAAATTGAATCATCTAGTTTGTATCAATGTTTAATAATGATTAGATGTTGATAATTGTACCGATCTTAAAATATTAGCAACATCAAATTAAATATAAAAAAAATTAAAACAGCCCGTGGCTGCTTTTTCATAAAAAAAAAATATTTAGATACCCAATTATATTGATAATGTATAATTGTTGTTGTGAAAAAGTTCACAATTTTTGGATACCCAATTATTTTAAAAAGGTTTAAAATAATGTTGGATTAATTCATATTATACGATAATATGAATTAAAATTGGATTATGTTTGATTGGAATTATTGTGAGCAATTAAGGAATTGTCACATAATTTTGATCATTATAAAATAGGTGGTTTGGATAAAATACTCTACATAATTAAGGAATTATGTCTTGAAAGATTAATTTATTGTTGATGCATTTTATTTTGTTGAATGGTTTATTTACGTATTTTTGCAATTGGTTGTAATTTGTAATACCTAGAGTGGCCTTAGTTGATAACGTTTTCGTAATGATGGAAACATGATCTTGATGTAATTTTGAGATCTCGAATCTCCTTTTGTTTTCTTTAAAATTATGTTTTTAAATTAGAATGTAAATAGGTTTATATTTTGTAATTTATTAAAAGTAATTTGAGAAGACTAAAGATGGAGATCGGATTGCTCACTCCCGCTACATGGACCAAGATGGAACATCAAGACAAGCTTTTCGGGTCAAATTTGGATGGATTCCAAAGTTTTATTTTTGTTCATTTTGGTAGATAGGCCACACTAGGACTTTGTAATTTTACGTATTTTTCGTTCTTGTTTCATTTCTTGACATGATAGTTACATCATATTCCGCCTAAACCAAACCACCTACTACTAAAATGCATGAAAATTGACTCATATAGTTTGGATGTTAGTTATCATGGACATAAAGATGTCACACCAATTTTAAGCCATCACCTTAGTTTATTCATTCTCGCATGCTAGATATTCGTTCACATAAAATGAATTAAAATAAAGTTGACGGGATCTTCCTCTAAAACCTAAAATTGAGACTAGTCTTTATAGGCCAAACTACTATGAATCTCTTCTTCGTCGGTAGGCATATAGGACCTTACTCTCCATATGACCCCTTCTGCGTTGGGTAAGTAGTATGTGTTGACTTATTTTACCTCAACATTATAATCCGGAGAGTTTCTCGTGAATATGATGGACTATAGATAAAATTTTATCGACCAAGAATTCTAAAGGTAGAATTAGCCAAGAGGTTGGCTTATCAATTTACAGATAATTGAGTCTTGGGAACATTTATATAATTCTTGAGGGAGGTCAATTGTATAAATGCTTGAGTCTTTGCATTAAAAAAGTTTTGCACTAGACTTAACTCATATCGATGAGTATGCTTATTATGTTTTTCTTCCTTTTCGCAGTGTAGAATTCGTTTTATATTGATAATACTGCTTATAACAAATGGCTAGCCATAATGATCTCCCTATGCCAAGTGCCACACTCGCACGCGAGTCCTGGCATAAAACTTTCATGGATCACATGAATCAGTCCACGCGACTGAAGAATGATGGGTCCAACTTTGCGGACTGGGAGGCGGCATTACGGAATGCAGCCATTGCTGAAGGCAAGCTCAAGTACTTAATTGAGCCAATACCGCCAAACCCAGGCCCTTATGCGAGAGCTAACGAGTCACTTGCTTATAGTGACTTCGTTATGGAAGCGGGTGCGATAAAGAACATACTCATCTTTGCAATGGAAACCAATTTGAAAAGACGCTTCATTGCCCAAGGTGCAAATAAGATTTTCACCACACTCACTAACGAATTTTCAAAAGCACCGAGAATCGTTACTTATGAGCATACATGTCGCTTCTTTGAGGCGAAACTGCAGAAGGGCCAACCGGTTAGCCCACACATTCTTAATATGATTGAGAATGTCGAGAAGCTGGAGGCACTTGATTGCAAAATCAGTGAGAGCATAGTCATTGACCGTGTGCTTGATTCACTTCATGATGGTTTTGCCCTTTTCAGGGCAAATTACTACATGAATGACATGAAGAAAAGTCTTCATGAGCTACACTCACTTCTTGTACATACCGAGAAGGATATGAAATTGAGTGGGAGCATGAAGCAAGATGTTCTCATGATTTCCAACAAGAACAAAGGTAAGGGCAAGGCTCATAGCGACCTAAATGTAGGGAAGCCAAAGTTTAAGAAGTCAGGAAAGGGTAAGAGTGGGCCTGGTGAGACTAGTAGCTCACAAGGCAAGGCAAAGAGCAAGGACAGTGACATTGAGTGCCACCATTGCCACAAGACTGGGCATTGGAGGAGGAACTGTCCCGTGTACCGTGAGGACATAAAAGCAGGCCGCGTCACTCCTGTTGATATGTCATCTTATATTCATATGATTGAGATTAACCATGCAAGTTCCAGAACTTGGGTACTTGATACTGGTTGTGGTTCTCATCTGTGTAATCATTTGCAGGGCCTAAAAAACATCACACCTCTCACAAAGGGTGATGTGGACCTGCGAGTCGGGAATGGAGCAAAAGTTGCTGCAGTCTCAATGGGAACATACGTAATCCAACTCTCGAGTGGATTTGAGTTGTATTTATATAACTGTTACTATGTACCCAGTTTATCTAAGAACATTATATCTGTTTCCGTACTTGATAAAGACGGTTTTTCATTTTCAATAAAAGACAATAGCTGTATTTTCTCTTTGAATGAAATGATTTATGGCAAAGCAGTTTCCATGAATGACATTTATATCTTAGATCAAACCACAGACATATTACATGTGAATAATAAGAAAGTAAACGTTGGTGACAAAGATCAAACTTATCTATGGCATTGTCGTATGGGACACATAAATGAAAAACGTGTAAAGAAGCTCATGTAGAATAGGACTATCTCCCCATTTGATTACGAATCATTTGGCACGTGTGAATCATGTCGTATCGGCAAAATGACTAGAATTTCCTTCAAAGGTGTTGGAATGCGTGCTAATGACCTATTAGGACTCATACATACTGATGTATGTGGACCTATGTCAATCAACGCAAGAGACGGCTATAGATATTTTATCACTTTCACGGATGATTTGAGTAGATACGGATATGTCTACTTAATGAAGCATAAAAGTGAGTCCTTTTAAAAGTTTAAGGAATTCCAGAATAAGGTTGAGAACCAACTGGGAAGAAAGATTAAAGCACTTCGATCAGATCGTGGTGGCGAATATCTTTCAAATGAGTTTGATCAACACCTTAAAGACTGTGGCATAGTATTACAGTTAACTCCACCTGGAAAACCTCAATTAAATGGTGTGTCCGAACGGAGAAATCGAACATTACTTGATATGGTTCGATCCATGATGAGTCACACGGTAGTACCTGATTCACTATGGGGTTTTGCTCTTTTGTCAGCTGCTCTAATACTTAACCGAAGTCCGTCTAAAGCTGTAGACAAGACTCCATATGAGATATGGAAGGGAACGGTCCCTAACTTGTCCTTTATTCGGGTTTGGGGCTGCGAGGCTTATGTCAAGTGGAGACACGAGGATAAGCTCGGCCCGCGATCGGTCAAGACATACTTTATTGGTTATCCAAAAGGAATGTTTGGTCATTACTTCTATTCGCCTACCGAACATCGAGTTTTTGTTGCGGCTAGTGCGAAGTTCTTAGAGAAAGAGTTTCTCGAGAACAAGTCAAGTAATAGAACCTTCGATCTGTCGGAGATTCAAGAACCAACAACCGAGCAACCGATGGAGGAAAATGTTCCTTCAACTTCTGCTACGGTTAATATTCCTCAGGAACCTAGGAGGTCGGGTAGAGTCTTCATTCCTCCAGACAGATACATTGCTATGGTCAAGGAGAATGATAGACATGACATTTTTCTCCTAGAGAGTAACGAACCCGCTACCTATAACGGTGCCATGACCTGTTCTGACTCTAAGCTATGGCTTGAAGCCATGCAATCCGAGATGGACTCCATGTATGAGAATGACGTATGAGATCTTGTTGATTTGCCTGATAAGATACGACCTCTTCAGTGCAAATGGCTTTATAAGATAAAGCATTCTATAAAAGGACTACCAGATACCTATAAGGCACGACTAGTGGCAAAAGGTTTCACTCAAGTGCACGGATTACATTATGATGAAATCTTTGCACCCGTAGTTATGCTACATTCCATTGGGATAATCTTAGCGATTGCCGCTTTTCATGACTATGAAATTGTACATGGTACAACCCGAAAGTTTCATTGATCCTAAAAATCCTTTGAAAGTTGGCAGGCTTAAGCGTTCCATTTATGGACTTAAGCAAGCTTCTCGAAGTTGGAATCATCGTTTAGACCACGTGATAAAAGAGAATGGTTTCACTCGATCGGTCGAGGAACCATGCTTGTATGTCAAGTCGAGTGGGAGTAAGATTGTCTTCTTGATATTGTATGTCGATGACATACTCTTGATTGGGAATGACATTCCTCTCTTATCTTCGGTAAAAGTATGGTTAAAGAACCATTTCCAGATGAAAGATCTGGGTGAGGCATAACGCATATTGGGGATCCGTATCTATAGAGATAGATCACGACGGATGTTATCACTCAGTCAAGAGTCTTATATAGATAAGATTCTTGAAAGGTTCAGCATGACCAACTCGAAGAAATGGCACCTTCCAATGATTTCTGAGATGCATTTGAGTAAAGCTGAGGCACCCAAGACATTGGAAGAGGTCGAGCGCATGAGTCGTGTTCCTTATGCATCAGCCATAGGATCGATCATGTATGCCATGATATGCACACGTCCAGACGTGGCATATGCATTGAGTATGACGAGTCGGTACCAAGTCAATCCAGGTGAAACACACTGGATGGCTGTTAAAAATATCCTTAAGTACTTACGAAGGACTAAGGATTGGGTATTGACTTATGGAGGAGATACTAAGCTATGCGCAATCGGTTACGCAGATGCTAGCTTCCAAACAGATCGAGATGACTCGAAATCTCAGTCTGGATTCATCTTTACTCTTAATGGCGCTGCGGTCAGTTGGAAAAGCTCCAAACAAAGTGTTATAGCAGATTCTACAACTGAGTCCGAGTACTATGCCGCTTCAGAAGCTGCAAAGGAAGCTATATGGATGCGTCAGTTCTTACAAGGACTAACCGTAGTTTCTAGTTCGAATGACCCTATCACCATCTATTGTGATAATAGAGGTGCCATCTTCCAGCTAAGGAGCCTAAGTCTAGCAACAAGTCTAGACATGTACTTCGGAAGGCTCACATGATCCGAGATTACGTGGAGCAAAAGGAGATAGTGATAGACAAGATTGCTTCGGATGACAACATCGCGGACCCTCTCACTAAACCGTTAAAATATGATAAGCATGAAGGGCACATTATTTCCATGGGAATTAAACGTGTTCCTGAGTTGTAGTAGCTGTTTATATGGATTAGATAAATGTCTCTTTTTCATATACTATTCATAACATTATCGTATTGTTTCATATTTTGTTTTTCATGTGGATTGTACGACAACATTGAACGCCACAAAGTGAACTGAATTACATTATCTTTGTTTTGGTCCATAATCGCCCACATGAGCCGATAACTCCGGCAATTATATTGTGAAGTTGATTGATGGTGGGTTCAACGAGCCATAAGTCAAACGGTTGACTGATCGATCACAGATACGAGTTATAAAGATACCTCGTAGGACATCGTGACAACGTTATGGAGTCCTAAATGTTTAAAAACAGTCGGTGCCAGGTCGTGGATTGGACGTCCATAGTGTTCCTAGAGTCGATTCTTTTGACTATCGACTGTCTCTTGAGATTACGGTAGTTTTTGGGTGACTTTGATTTCTTTCTCATGGTCGACCGTAACATGAGGCTAAGCAGATTTTTACTGGGTCATTTCATACTGTGCTTGTATCTGCAGGATTTGAGTTGAAGAAAATATCCAACCTTTATCAGGTTTTGTTATTTCTCAGGGCCACTCGAGGAGTTGTAACTGAAATGCATGGCCATGCTCGAATAAAGATTCTTTTATCTGTTAAGTTACTCTCTAGTCTGGAAAACCACTCTTGATATTGATCACTTGTAAAATACGAACTTTGTGAATATGGACTTTGCAAATTGTTTTACATTGAGTGGGAGAAATTTTGGATATGAGAATTGGTTATCGCACATACACTTGTAAGGACAAGTGGGAGATTGTTGGAGCTAGTGTCCTCCACATTTAGTGTGATAACGTGTATAAATCTCTTACAGGTTCACATGGTATACTTAGTATTCTTATCAGTTGATTAACGTTTATTGATAACGGTTGGCTTGCTAGAAGTTTGACGGTATTGTCATTTCAATGGCGGTGATCAACTGGTCCCTAAAAGTCACACCTAAAGGATGTGTTTGAGAGATATGATTATATGAAAAATATAATCATATTGATGCCTTATATGACTAAAAGGTTAGTCGATGTATATGACTAAAAGGTTAGTCAATGTAATGATGATACGATTATTTAATACGATTAAATAATACTAGCTTAAAAGAATTAAATGTTAATTCGTAATTGAATATAAACTGTTATATATAATTAATGTATATAATGTAATTATTTAATACGATTAAATAATGTGAGCTTAAACGAATTAAATGTTAATTAATAATATATATAAACTGTTATATTTAATTAGCAAATTATAAATATACAATATTTATAGTTGACGTATATATTATACGATATTGTCATAATAAATGATGTCAGACCGGTATTAATAAATCGACTACAAGATGTTGTATGGACTTAATAATATGTGATAACATAAATGACAATAATAATACATACACATATTATACATTAAAAGAAAAATAAAATAGATGGAAGACTCCTACCTTGACTCTATTTACCAAAAACAAGTAGAAGAAAAAGAGGGAGACTCCTCCCTCTACTACACTAGTTGGCCGGTTAGGGAGAGGAGAAGAGATGTATAAAAACTCTTCTTCTCTACATGATCATCACATATAATTTTTACACAACAAAATTATCAGGAATTTTTGGTGTTCATTCTAGCACAAGAAAAGGTCTTTCTCAGAACATCTTGGGTGCAACGATTAGGAGAATATCGATCTCGATATTTGTTCTTAGGCCATATTGCTAGGACCAAAGGTTGAATCTAACCTTTATGCTTTTCGTTTATGACTCGTATTTCATATATTATATTTTTGTTATAATCCTTAAATTTCATGTTGAAATATACCGATATTTCCCACAGGGATTTCTATTTTATTTCCTATGAGTCGATTCTTTAGACTGGCGACCATTTACCTGAGTCTGTGTAGTTTCCGATTGACTTTTGTTTTTGTCCTAGGTCGTGTCGTGAAAGGAGGCCAATGGACATATTTTGGGTCATGGTGATCTGCATTATACAGTGTAAGATGGGTCAACAGGAATTGTCCACCCAAGTTGGGTATTAACATCTTCGGGCCACTTGAGGAGTAGTGACTGGAAATGCGTGGCCACGCTCGGAAGTGATATCTGGTAGATTTTTCGGTCAAATAGTTACTCTCTAAATCAAGAAAACCACTCAATATATTAATATTAAATCACAAGTGCAACCTGAAAGACACCTTGTGATGAGTGGGAGGATGTGACACAAAAGAGACAAGAGAATCGGTAGCACACAACTTGTCGAGACAACTGGGAGATATTGTAGGAGGAGGAGTCCTCCGCAATAGTGTTGCTACATGCACAACTTGTATCAGACAAGTGGGATATTGTTGGAGTAAGTGTCCTCCACAACAATGCATTTATATAATAAATCTCATTTGGAATATACGTGGCATGATTAGTATATTTTGATACTCCACGTCAGTTGATTAACGTAAATCGATAACGCTCAGCTGACTAGAGTTAGACGTTATTGTCGTATGACGGCGGTGATCAACTGGTCCCTTTCGGTCACACCTGTAGGATGAAACCCAAATAGAATACTAATTATTTGTATATGATCAAGTTTAATTAGGTTATTACATATATTTGATATGTACGTTTAGTTATGAGAGTTATTTATTGGAAATTGAGTTAGGAACTCATTACACTTAAGTTTATTAGTCAATTATACAATAACTGACGGAATAAATTTTAGGTCTTATTTTAATACAATTAAATAATATTTAATTTAGTGATTAATCGTTAATTCATTAAATTTGTTGAGGTTGATGTGAGTTTTACTTAATCTCGCAAGCGAACGAGTTATCGTTGGGTATTGCAAGGGTCGTATCCCAAGGGACGGTAATTATGGTTCTAAGTCGGTTTAATCAAATTCTAGTTTAGTTCTAGCTAAAAGCAAGTTGAAGAAGATTAATGATAAACAAGACTAACAAAAAGGCAAAGACGCGATTTAAAACAAAGATTAAAAGAAACGAGGGTGAATGGGTTCATTATTGTAAGGTATAGGTCCATTATGGTAGGGGTTAAGACTAGTCTAATGATGAGTCTAGGCATGTCTCCACCTGTCGGTGCATGCAAGACGGTTAATGGGCAAGCCTCCAACTCTCGATGAGAGACGAGCCCTATTCTAAGGTTCGATTGAGCTCTCGCCCTAACCTCCCCCTAAACCACCAACACCCACACAAATAAAGTACAAGTCTAAGCTCTCACTCAAACTAGTAATTAAACATGGAAAAGACTCAAATTACTCATTCAAGCATTCCAACAAACACCTTGTGTGAACAAAACAAGTAGACTACCAAAGGATTTAATCTTTATGCCCAATTACCATAATCGACCCATAAACCTACAATAAATCCCCCATATACCCTAGTGATACACTACTCACTCATACTAATAAAGGAAATCATTAAAGATAGAGACTTTGATATCAAATAGACAAGGGAAGGCATTCTCAACATCTAAACTAATTAAACAAGCAAGAATAAGTAATTCAATGACAAGGTAATAAAATAGAGATGATAAATATACTAAACTTGTAAGAACGATTGAAACTTGAATTAATTAATGGAAGAAAGAGTCTCCTCTTGTCTTCAAATTACAACCCAATTTTTCACTATTAACTAAGAGAAAGACTACATCTACCAAATAGTAACTAAGAAATTGAGTAATTATCACTAATTAAAAGAGATTAGAGTGCTAATTAGGGAGATATTTCTTACTAGTTACTAGGGTTCTTGTCTAGGGTTGTGTGTCTAAAATGAATTAGGAGAGGGGTATATATAGGTTGGTGGGATTAGGGAGTCAAAAGAAGAAGAGAAGTCAAAATGCGGACTGAGGGGTCCCGGCCGGCCGGACGGCCGCCGGTGGCCTGGACCGGCTGGCGCCCACTGCTCTTTATTCCTCTTCCTTTCTCTCCCTTTCTTCATGGTGTCTCCCCAGCCGGTCCGGCCGGCTGCCGGTTGGCTATGCCGGCCGACGCCCCCCTGATCTTTCCTCCTCTTCCATGCTTCTTCTTCCTTCATGCGACTACCCCAACCGGTCCGGCCGGCTGGCGCCCCCTGCCATTCCTCTTTCTTTCGCTCATTGTTTGGGGGTAGGTGGCCACAGCCGGTGGCGCACCCGCTTCTTACTACTTCTTTCTTCTTTTTTTCTTGTATATTTGTTTTGTGACGGTTTCTTGGTTCTCATTGTCTCGTCCTTGTCTTGGCATATTCCCTATAAATTGAGACGGAATTAAGTAATATGAGAGTACACGGGATGAGGGCTAAAATACGATAAAACCGACGCTAAACTAAACTAAATACGCCGAAACATAAGAGAATAAAGAGGGGAAACGGTCTAAATTAATCGTATATCAGAGGTTATGCATATATTTTGAGATCGAGATAATTAGTTAATTATATTTACAAGAAGTTGTAAAATCAATTAACTGGGCATTGTGAGACCCATTATATATTGATATAATGGTAAAATATCACTTAAAAGTTAAGTGTATATTATTTATTAATTTGAGTCTTATAATTGTTACATGATCAAATTAACACTTAATTATATTAGATAATTAAACATATGATTAATAAGTATTTGTGGTACAAATATCAAAAATCAAAATGAACCATTATAAGTCACAATGGACCAGTTTTGTGCACATGGAAGATGCATGTGTGTTCTTCTCTTTTTAACACACAATTCACTATGTTGATATTGATATATCTTCCTAACTTTTAGTCATTACTACATAACCCACACTCTACCATCTTACACAAGAATAAAAATAAGCAAAATTGAGGCCTCTTGGATCTTATGTCATCCGACCATTTTGGCCTATATATAGAACACAAGTTGTTAAATTTTGGATGCCACTTCACTTGCTTATTTTCTTACTTCTATCACTAACTCAACATCTCTTTAAACTCACATGCAAACTAGTATTCATATTATATTACTAGCGTAGTAATACAATAATATTAGTACTATTTTTCTTACTTATTATCTAGTTAATAATAATTTAAGCTTATTTGGGTTAATTTTTGGGTGCAACAAGAAGGAGACCTGCTACTTTGGAGGTTGTTTTTGGAGGATTATCCACTAATTCCATGCTCAAGAACAATAATAAAAAAGTTTCTTCTTGTGCCTGTTTTGGCCAAAAGTTCCCAATGTAAGGATATTTTCGTCTTATCATTTATTTTTTGCTTTTATATTTGCATGCATGATAACTAGATCCTAAATCATTAAGTTAAGGCAATTTAATGAACTAATTAGAGGAGTCTAATTAGAGGTCTAGGACTTTCACTAGGTTTATTCCTCTTAAGGTGAAATGGAATTTAGATAGCCTCGCCAAGGCTTATGTATATGAGATTGTCCGATACCACGGTGTTTCCAAGGAAATTCTCTCTGACCGCGACCCGAGATTCTACTCAAGATTTTGGAAAGCTTTGCAAGAGGCCTTAGGAAGTAAATTGTTGATGAGTACGGCATTCCATGCCGCTACAGATGGTTAAACCGAGAGGACAATCCAGACCTTAGAAGACTTGTTAAGAGCTTCTGCTCTTGATTTCCAATCTAGTTGGGAAAAGAGCTTACCATTAATGGAGTTTTCCTAAAGCAACAGTTACCACGCCTCGATCAAGATGGCACCCTATAAAGCTCTTTATGAAAGGAAGTGTCGTAGTCCTATTTTTTGGGACCAATTGAGTGACATTTGAGATCAGGGTCCCTAAAACCTAGTCGAGACAATCGACCATGTGAAGATCATCCATGATAGGATGAAGGCCATTTAAGATCGGGAGAAGTTCTATGCCGATATTCGAAGAAGACCTTTGGAATTTGAAGCTGACGATAAAGGTTTCTTGAAGGTATCCCTGATGAAAGGCGTGAAAAGGTTTGGTGTGTAGGGTAAGTTGAGTATTTGATTTTTTTCGTAGTCCTTTTTTGTATTTGATTTTTTCATTTTCATTTTTCGCTTTTCTATTTTCTTTTCAATTTTCAAGACCAAAAATACTTTATTCATCACGTTTAAACACCTCAAAATTTCTATCCAAAATAACTCAACAACGCCTTCCAATCAATTAACCCGCCCAAACATGTTGATCAAAACATTCTACATGACTTGCCACTCTTGGTGAGATATTTTTGGGATGTAGATGTTTAATAGCTAAACAAAAGACAAGGTTTAGGCTCAAATTGGGTTACAAAAAAAGGAAATCGATGCGGGGGCATAAGATAGAGCTCATTTGGCTATGTGAGGCTATTTTTTTTTAACAGATTGACTCAAAACCTTGCACATCAACATTTATTTAACAAATGATGTCAAGAGCACCATACTCGAGCGTAAATGATGTAACATGACACGTAAGGAACTACTCTCAATCTTATACGGGACTGGTTTGATGGACCGGTCACTTAAGGCTCTAACCTCACAATTTAGTAGCTAATATCGGTCTTGGTACGGTCTAGGGCCTTTCATGGCCTAACAAGGTAGTCTAGACTCGGTCGTTAGGCTAGACTTCCGGGTTTTGCTGCAAAACCCAATATCATGTGATGTTAATGAGGCACAAGCTATTAAAAGAGGGTCGGCAAGGGGGTTCAACATTAATATCATCGTCAACATGAGTCCTCCGCCTAAGTTCCAAGACTATATTTACAAAACAATGCAAGTGCATGTGTGCTCTAAACATGTATGTGAAAGTCCATAGACCTTAATTAGACTCCTCTAATTAGTTACTAAATTACTTGTTAA
Source organism: Heliosperma pusillum (assembly GCA_022085475.1). NCBI lineage: Eukaryota > Viridiplantae > Streptophyta > Magnoliopsida > Caryophyllales > Caryophyllaceae > Heliosperma > Heliosperma pusillum. The sequence continues at coordinate 10,170 of JAIUZE010014061.1, read as the reverse complement.
TTTAGTATTTAATGATCTATGTAACATGCATGCAAATATGAAGACATTTATATAAAAGAAGAAATTTCCTCACATTGATATGGAAATAATATGGGCACAACAAGAACTCCTTCTTGTTGTTCTTGAGCTAATAATATGGATGAACAAGAAATCTCCAAACTAGAATACCTCCTTCAAGTTGCACCAAGATGACACCAAATAATCTATCCTTATTATTAACTAGATAATAAGATATATATTATACTACAAATATTAGAATATATTACTACACTAGTAATACTTAGTAAATATTAGTATATGAGAGTTTTTAAAGAGAAGATGAGTTTTGAGAGATGAATGATAAATAAGCAAGAATAAAGAAGATATGAAATGAACAACAATTGTTCTATTTAAGGCCAAGAGGGCCGGCTCCAATATCACCAAAAAAGTGATTTTTTTTCTTCTTATTTTATTGTCATGCAAAGTGGTGGTGTGTTGTAGTGAGTAAAATGATTTTAGGTTTACTATTCATGTCATAATCACATGTTGCTTGTGAGTATGAATAAGAGCAACCATCATCACCATCCACTACACTATAACCGGCCATGTGAGGCCTATTTTGATCCATTTTGATTTTTGATATTTGTCCCACAAATACTTATTAATCATATGCTTAATTATCTTGTATAATTAAGTGTTAATTTGATCATATAACAATTATTTGACACAAATAAATGAATAATATGTACTTAACATTTTAAGTAATATTCTACCATTATATCAGTATATAATGGGTCCCACAATGCTTAGTTAATTTATTTTACAACTCTTTGTAAATATAATTAACTAATTACCTCTATCTCAAAACCTCAACTAATTTAGTAATTTAACGATTAATTACTAAGTTAAATCTTATTTAATCGTATTAAAATAAGATATAAATTTTTTAGTTAATTATCGTATAATTAAAAATAAATATAATCTAATTTGAGTTCTTAACACAATTTCTAACAATTAACTCTCGTACATATCGAATATATGTAATGGACTAATCAACTGTATCATATAAAAATAATTAGTTACTATTTGGATTTCATCCTTTAGGTGTGACTGAAAGAGATCAGTTGATCACCGCCGTCATCCAACAATAACGTCAAACTCTAGTTAGCCAACCGTTATTGATTTACGTTAATCAACTGACTAATCATATATATATAGTCAATAAATATCCCAATTATATTCCTTAATAAGATTTATTATGTGGCGCACTATTGTGGAGGACACCTACTCCAATAATCTCCCACTTGTCTGACACAAGTGTGCGTCACCGATTCTCTTGTCTCTTTATCACATCTCCCACTCAACGCAAGGTGTCTTTCAGGTCGCACTTGCGATTGACAATATCTAAAGTGATTTTCTCGTTAGGGAGAGTAACTGTCTGACCGGAAAATCTACCATAGATCTCTTTTCGAGCGTGGCTACGCATTTACAGTAACTTCTCCTCGATTGGCCTAAAGATGTTTGTACCCAACGTGGGTGGACAATTCCTGTTGATTCATCTACTCTGAATGATGCAGATCACCATGATCTAGAAGATGTCCATCGACTTCCTTTTACAACACGACCTAGAACATCAACCAAAACCAATCGGAAACTGCACCGACTCAGATAGACGGTCGCCAGTCAAAAGAATCGACTCATATGAATAAGATAGAAGACCCTGCCACGACCAGGCATCAAATAATTGATTTAAGGGTCTCTACAATGTCACTGTCCGACAGAGTGTCATACAGTCTGTCTATGTAAACGACCAGTCATCTCCATGACCCCATGGTGCTGAACCAACCATCGATCAACTTACAATCTAGTCACTTCGAGACGTCACTTCATTGAGTGACTAGGGACCAAATACTAAGTTCGTCCTATTCACTTGAATAGGGTCCAACATTGTCTTACAATCTATTCGGATAAACAAAGTATTAAATTTAGTCAAACTAAATAAAAGAGTTTAAAATGAAACTTGAACAGTGAATGCAATTATCATATATGAAATAATTAATACAACATTCAATTATTACATATTACATAATCTAAAGGAATTCTGGTACACGTCTCAATCCCATTGTGACGACATGACCATCATGCTTAGCCTTTGACAAAGGCTTCGTTAGAGGATCAACAATGTTGTCATCTGTCCCAACCTTACAAATGTCATCTTCCTTTCTGTCCACGTAATCTCTAATTACATGATATTTCCTAAGTACATGTCTAGACTTATTACTAGACTTGGGCTCTTTTGCTTGAAAAATAGCCCCACTGTTATCACAATAAATCGTGATAGAATCTTTGGCAGTAAGGACTACTGTTACTCCTTCCAAAAATTGCCGAATCCAAACAGCTTCCTTTGCAGCTTCAGACGCTGCAAGGTACTCTGCTTCTGTTGTAGAATTCGCTGTAACGCTTTGCTTGAAACTCTTCCAGCAAACAGCTCCTCCATTCATCATATAAACGTAGCCGGATTGGGATTTCATATCATCCCTCTCTGTTTGGAAATTGGCATCTGTGTAACCCTTTACACGTAACTCAGTCTCGCCTCCAAACACTAAGAACGAATCCTTGGTCCTTCTCAAGTACTTAAGGATGTTATTTACGGCTATCCAGTGACTCTCACTTGGATTTGCTTGGTAACGACTTGCCATGCTCAAAGCATATGCAACATCGGGACGAGTGTACATCATAGCATACATGATTGATCCAACAGCAGATGCATAAGGGATCAATTTCATGCGTTCAATCTCCTTGCGTTTCGTAAGGCACTCTGACTTGCTCAAAGTGATCCCACTTCCCATAGGAAGAAAGCCTCTCTTAGAGTCTTTCATGTTGAACCGATCAAGAATCTTATCAATATAAGTTTCTTGACTTAATGCTAGTATCCTTTTAGATCTATCCCTATAGATCCGGATACCTAAGATGCGCTGGGCCTCTCCTAAGTCTTTCATTTGGAAATGTATCATTAGCCACTCCTTTACAGAAGTGAGCATTTGAATATCATTCCCAATGAGTAGTATGTCATCTACATACAAGACTACAAAAGTTACTTTACTCCCACTAAACTTCATGTATAAACACGGTTCCTCGACGCTTCGAGTGAAACCATTTTGTTTAATTACATGATAGAAACGATGATTCCAACTCCAGGATGCTTGTTTAAGACCATAGATGGATCTCTTAAGCTTGCATACCTTCTTAGGGTTTGATGGATCCACAAAACCTTCAGGTTGTGTCATGTACACTTCCTCTTCTAGAATCTCATTCAAGAAGGCGGTTTTGACATCCATTTGCCAAATCTCATAATTATGAAATGCGGCAACTGCTAAGATAATCCTTATGGATCAAAGCATGGCGACTGGGGCGAAAGTTTCGTCATAGTGAAGACCATGAACTTGGGTGAAATTTTTGCCACCAATCTAGCTTTGTAAACATCATTATGTTTATCTATGCCACTTTTTATCTTATAGATCCACATACACTGAAGAGGTCTTACCTCCTTAGGTAAATCAACCAAGTCCCATACTTGATTGTCGTACATAGAATCCATTTCGGATTGCATGGCTCCTAGCCATAGCTTTGAGTCGGGACTAGAAATGGCTGCTTTTTAGGTAGTAGGTTCGTTACTTTCAAAAAGTAACACATTATAGTAATCACTTTCCACTATAATACCAAGGTATCTATCAGGTTGATGACTAATTATGCTTGACCTCCTAGGTTCCGAAGGAATAATGACCGTGCCAGACGAAGAGGGAACGTTTTCCTCGTCGTACTTTTCGGTTTGTGGCTCTTGGACTTCATCAAGTTCAAATTTTCTCCCACTCTGTCTTTTAGAAATAAAATCATATTCTAAAAAGACTGCATCACGAGACACAAACACTTTGTCCTCGTGTTTATTGTAGAAGTAATAAGCACGTGATTCCTTTGGATACCCTACAAACAGACATTTGTCAGATCTGGGTGCGTGTTTATCGTCAGACTTATTCTTAAAAAAATCCTCGCATCCCCAAATTCTCATAAACGACAAATAAAGGACTTTCCCTGTCCATATCTCATATGGAGTCTTGTTTGCCGCTTTAGTCGGGCTTCGATTTAGTGAAAATATTGCAGATAAGATAGCAAAACCCCAAAAATAATCAGGAAGCTCTGTTAGACTCATCATAGATCGAACCATATCTAATAAAGTTCGATTTCTCCTTTCGGATACACCGTTTAATTGAGGTGTTCCAGGAGGAGTCCATTGTGATACTATACCACAATCTTTTAGGTGTGAATCAAATTCATTATTCAAGTATTCACCACCACGATCGGATCGTAGGGTTTTAATCTTTTTATTCAATTGGTTTTTCTACTTCATTTTGAAATTCTTTGAATTTTTTAAAAGCATCACTTTTATGCCTCATCAAGTAGACATATCCATATCTACTCAAGTCGTCGGTAAAAGTAATGAAGTAGTGATAACCACCTCTAGCTGGATAGTCATTGGACCGCATACATCCGTATGTATAAGTCCTAATACTTCACTTGCTCGTGTCCCTTTTCCCGTAAAAGGAGCACGAGTCATCTTGCCTAGAAGACAAGATTCGCATACGCCATAAGATTCGTAATCGAATGGTTTGAGTACTTTAGATGAAACAAGTCTCTTTATGCGTCGTTCGTTTATGTGCCCTAAACGACAATGCCAAAGGTATGATTGATTAGGTTCACCTGTTTTGAGCTTCTTGTTTTCTACATGATAGACCTCTTTTGCAATATCTAGAACATAAATACCTCCAATAGAAATGGCCTCGCCATAAACCATTTCATTAAAAGAAAAAGTACAACAATTGTTCTTAATACAAAATGAAAATCCTTCCAAGTCTAACACGGAAATGGAGATAATGTTCTTGGTAAGAGTTGGTACATAATAGCAATTATTTAAATACAACTCTAATCCATTAGGCAAAAGAAGAACCGTAGGTGCCCACAGAAACTGCGGCTACTTTAGCTCCATTTCCCATGCGCAGGTCCACATCACCCTTGGCTAGTGCTTGCGCATCCTTCAGCCCCTGTACATGATTACAAAGGTGAGAACCACAACCGGTATCAAATACCCAAGAAGATGTACTAGCAAAGTTAATATCTATCATATAGAGTGATGAAAGAATTTTACCTGACGTTGTCACACAACCATCCTTCTTGTCTTTCAAGTATTTGGGGCAATTGCGTTTCCAATGCCCTTTGCCATTACAATAATAGCAATCCGCCTCCGCGTGTTTGTTGACCTTGGGCTTGGACTTATAAAACACCTTGCCCTTTACCTTGCCGACTTTCTTTAAAAGAGTCTTACCCTTTCCCTTGTCCTTCCTCACCCCAAGGTTCATGTTCTTCATTTTCATGGAAAGAACATCCTTGGGTCACTCCCACTAGCCTCCATGTCCCTCTCCGCTTGGGTGAAGAGTGCATGGAGTTCATGGAAACTCTTGTCCATGTCATTCCTGTTATAGTTCACCCTAAATTGGGTGAACTTAGGTGTGAGTGAATGAAGGATCTTACCCACCACCAATTGCTTCGTAATTTTGCACCCTAGACGCTCTAAGGTGTCCGCGTGCTCAACCATTTTGAGCACGTGTGGGCCAACCTTTTGGCCCCATTGAAGCTTGGTGTCAAAGAATTTCGTAGCCGCCTCATATTGGAGAATTTGAGGGGCTTGCGAAAACATTGATGTGATCCTCGTGAATATCGCATATGCATCGAGTGATATCAATTGGAGTTTGAGTTTGGGTGAGATTGACCAAATCAAGACATTCTTGACGTGATTTGTAACCTTCAAATAAAGGTCATATTCGGCCCGAACCACCGCGGACGATCTAGGCGCGGGTTCGGTGGGGGGCTCTTCGACCAAGTAGCGAAGCACGTTATCGGATAACGCGGCACTCTAGATCGTTGACTCCCATTCAACGGAGTTACTTCCGTCATCTTTCAGGACACACTTGTCCATGAAGGATCTCAACCATGAGTCCTTACCTAAGGTTGCATTGTTTGATGATGTTGACATTGTGCGAATATGGTTACTACAACAAAAAAGAAATATATAAACATTCATTGTTAATTTACTTGAAAAACATTTTAACAAGTTTAGCATTTATATAATGACCTCTCACTAAATTATATAAATGATTCCAAGACCCATCTTTAAATAAAAATAGTCATCGCATGCTACCTTTATTTAGAAATGGTAAGTCATTACTTGACTAATTCTACCCTTAGAACTCTTGGTTGACGGATTACAACTAAATCCATCTCCTAGTCCCAAGATAACGCTTATCTTGTTGAGTCCAATCCAATTTTAGCTTGTGATCGTATCACCCTACTTACCCGAGGTAAAAAGGGACCCACGAGCGTGGTAGCCCTAATGAACACGGGATTCATAGGTGTTACTAATTGGTAAGGCTAATCTCAATTTTTAAACATGTGAGAGATCTTGTCAATTTAGTTATTAATTTCCTATAAGTGAACTAAGTCGGTGAATTGTGAATAACGTGTTAAGAATTGTGAATAACGTTGAATTGACAATAACGGAAAATAAAATGCATGTGTGACGATTTTGGCATGAGCGGAAATAAAGCAAGCAACCAAGCAACAATAAAATCCTAGTATGGCCACCTAGCTAATCAAAATTAACTAGATAGTTACAAATTCGGAAACCAACTCCTTGGTCCCTTGCATCTTCACTTGGAACACCTTCCAAAATGGCACCGTCTTGAGGGAGTCACCGGTCTTCATAAAAATAATTACAAATATACAAATATACAAATTCCTATTATACATTTATTCTATAAAATAAAATTATTAAATTATACAAACCGGCGATACGAGATCGCAATAAAATTACAACCAAACCGTTATTCCCTTACATTACGGGTAATAACGATTAAAAATAACTAGGCCATACTAGGTACAAAATTTGCATAAATTATTAAATAAATGACATTCATTCATTCAACCATAAATAAAATAAATTGCTGCAAAATTCATGCCAAAATCGTCCTAAACACATTCATGCTCATTGTAGCTCGATTTTTCGGGATTTATTGATTTTTAACCATTAAAAAACAATATCAACATTTAAAACTCATTTAAATTCAAACTAATTAACTAAACTGTTTTAGAGCTCAAAATTAGTCCCTACTAATTTTGTTGGTCATTAATTAGATCGATTTGATTTCATTTGCTAAATATTACGGTTTAATCATAACAATTATGAAATAAAACCAAAATAAAATATAAACATCATAAAATTTGAAACCAAAAATTTTGTACATTCTGGAACAATTCCAGGAACTCTAAAATAAAAAAAATTTGCTCAAAAATTTAAATTAATTTTATGAACAAATAACTTATTATTTAATGGTTTTATCAAATACAAATCATTAAATATGGTAAAACAGTGAAAAAAATTATGAAATTTCACCAAGAGTATCAAAATCAGAATGTAAAATTCACCAAAATTTTCAAGACCAGAAAAGGACGTTTCAATTTTATGAACATTATAATCTCATATTATTGACTTTTATCGTATAAAAATAAATAAACATGCAATACTTAATTAAAAGTCATGAAATTTTACATACAATATGTAAGACGTGCATGTGAGATAATAATAAAAATTCAAGGCCAGAATCAACATGAAACTATTTTTAGTTAACTTTTAACTCATAAAATTCATGTTAACTCGCTTTAAACGCCAAAAATAAAAATAAATAGCAAATCAATCCCTATAATCACGAAATTTGACCATAAACATTTTGAGGTCAGTAGGTATACATGCACTAAATGTTTTTGTCATAATCGTATTTTAACTCAAAATGTTTGATTTATTAGTTATCTTATAACTTTAGTAAACAATGTCCAAAATGAACATGCATGCTACAGGCTAGCTCTGATACCACATGATTGATCGTAGACCTTAATTAGACTCCTCTAATATGTTACTAAATTAATTATTAATTTAGTATATAATGATCTATGTAACATGCATGCAAATATAAAGACATTTATATAAAAGAAGAAATTTCCTCACATTGATATGAAAATAATATGGGCACAAAAAAAACTCCTTCTTGTTGTTCTTGAGCTAATAATATGGATGAATAAGAAATCTCCAAACTAGAAGACCTCTATCAAGTTGCACCAAGATGACACCAAATAATCTATCCTTATTATTAACTAGATAATAAGATAGATATTATACTACTAATATTAGAATATATTACTACACTAGTAATACTTAGTAAATATTAGTATATGAGAGTTTTTAGAGAGAAGATGAGTTTTGAGAGATGAATGATAAATAAGCAAGAATAAAGAAGAGATGAAATGAACAACAATTGTTCTATTTAAGGCCAAGAGGGCCGGCTCCAATATCACCAAAAGACTGATTTTTTTTCTTCTTATTTTAATGCCATGCAAAGTGGTGGTGTGTTGTAGTGAGTAAAATGATTTTAGGTTTACTATTCATGTCATAATCACATGTTGCTTGTGAGTATGAATAAGAGCAACCATCATCACCATCTACTACACTATAACCGGCCATATGAGGCCTATTTTGATCCATTTTGATTTTTGATATTTGTCCCACAAATACTTATTAATCATATGCTTAATTATCTTGTATAATTAAGTGTTAATTTGATCATATAACAATTATATGACACAAATAAATGAATAATATGTACTTAACATTTTAAGTAATATTCTACCATTATATCAATATATAATGGGTCCCACAATGTTAAGTTAATTTATTTTACAACTCTTTGTAAATATAATTAACTAATTGCCTCTATCTCAAAACCTCAACTAATTTAGTAATTTAACGATTAATTACTAAGTTAAATCTTATTTAATCGTATTAAAATAAGATATAAATCTATTAGTTAATTATCGCATAATTAAAAATAAATTTAATCTAATTTGAGTTCTTAACTCAATTTCTAACAATTAACTCTCATACATATCGAATATATGTAATGGACTAATCAACTGTATCATATACAAATAATTAGTTACTATTTGGATTTCATCCTTTAGGTGTGACCGAAAGGGATCAGTTGATCACCGCCGTCATACAACAATAACGCCAAACTCTAGTTAGCCAACAGTTATTGATTTACGTTAATCAACTGACTAATCATATATATATATATAGTCAATAAATATCCCAATTATATTCCTTAATAAGATTTATTATGTGGCGCACTATTGTGGAAGACACCTACTCCAACAGTATGTACAATCTACGTGAAATGCAAATGAACGTATTATGTACAAGTTCTATACTAAATGCAAGTTAATGCTAATCCTAGCAGCATACAACACTACATCATCAACCAATCCGGCTCCCAAAGAAAGCACCCAAGCATAGAATCTTGTTCTCCTTCTACACTATATATACAAGAAAAAGAGATAGAGTTAGAGAAGGTATCACCTAGTGCGTCTTCTCCAATGCTCCATGTGTGTTGCCTATCAAAAGAGTTAGTGCAAAAGAAGTATATACAAACTAATCTAAACTAATCTAAACATATTTTTTTTTAACTATTTTGAAGATTTTTCAATTTTTTTTTGAGGTTTTGTTTGAAATTCTTATCACATATATACAAAATATATACAAATGGATATTTCCCTCCCCACACTTAGACCGGACATTGTCCTCAATGTCCAAATGTAGGGGGGAATGATCAAATTAAAAGAACATGTTTTTGAATTTTTGATTTTTGGAGAATGAAATAACATGTTTTTATGTTTTTCAATAGCAAGATTATGTAAATGACAATGCAAAAAGTGAAGTGAATCTAAACTAAATGCAAACTAACTACACGGGTGCAAGTTTTTTTATTGATATGAAAGAGAGCTAATTTGAATTAACTTGTAACACCCGGAAATGTACCCTATTTTTTCTAGTAAAAATATTTTACGAAATCTTTTCAGTAATTTTAAGTTTTAATTTAGGATTTTATGTTCCGAGTCGAATTTAGAATTTCCGAGTTCGTATTTGGAATTTCCGCGAGATTCCATGAGAATCCCGTCTTAAGGCGAGTTTGACTTTTATTGACTTTTCTTCCCTTATATTCCACTCATACTCTTTTAACCTATTTCATTCAT
>JAIUZE010014059.1:0-13317 GCA_022085475.1 Heliosperma pusillum | reverse complement strand
ACCAAGGGTAATCTCTAAGGTTGGATGACGTAATTCGTGCGTGACCTCCTAGTTCCGAAGGATAATGACCGTGTCAGACGAAGAGGGAATGTTTTCCTCGTCGTCCTTTTCGGTTTGTGGCTCTTGTACTTCATCAAGTTCAAATTTTCTCCCACTCTGTCTTTTAGAAATAAAATCATTTTCTAAAAAGACTGCATCACTAGACACAAACACTTTGTCCTCGTGTTTATTGTAGAAGTAATAAGCACGTGATTCCTTTGGATATCCTACAAACAGACATTTGTCAGATTTGGGTGCGAGTTTATCGTCAGACTTATTCTTAACAAAAGCCTCGCATCCCTAAATTCTCATAAACTACAAATAAGGAACTTTCCCTGTCCATATCTCATATGGAGTCTTGTTTTCTGCTTTAGTTGGGCTTCGATTTAGTGAAAATATTGCAGATAAGATGCACAACCTCAAAGTCAGACGCCCAAAATAATCAGGAGCTCTGTCAACTATCATAGATCGAACCATATCTAATAAAGTTCGATTTCTCCTTTCGGACACACCTTTTAACTGAGGTGTCCCAGGAGGAGTTCAGTGTGATACTATACCACAATCTTTTAGGTGTGAATCAAATTCATTGTTCAAGTATTCACCACCACGATCGGATAGTTGGGCTTTAATCTTTTTATTCAATTGGTTTTCTACTTCATTTAGAAATTCTTTGAATTTTTCGAAAGCATCACTTTTATGCCTTATCAAGTAGACATATCCATATCTACTCAAGTCGTCGGTAAAAGTAATGAAGTAGTGATAACCACCTCTAGCTTGGATAGTCATTGGACCGCATACATCCGTATGTATAAGTCCTAATACTTCACTTGCTCGTGTCCCTTTTCCCTTAAAAGGAGAACGAGTCATCTTGCCTAGGAGACAAGATTCGCATACACCATAAGATTCGTAATCAAATGGTTTGAGTACTTTCGATGAAACAAGTCTCTTTATGCGTCATTCGTTAATGTACCCTAAACGACAATGCCAAAGGTATGATTGATTAGGTTCACTTGTTTTGAGCTTCTTGTTTTCTACATGATAGACCTCTTTTGCAATATCTAGAACATAAATACCTTCAATAGAAATGGCCTCGCCATAAACCATTTCAGTAAATGAAAAAGTACAACGATTGTTCTTAATACAAAATGGAAAACCTTCCACGTCTAACACGGAAATGGAGATAATGTTCTTGGTAAGAGTTGGTACATAATAGCAATTATTTATATACAACTCCAAACCATTAGGCAAAAGAAGAACTTAGGTGCCCACAAAAAATGCGGCTACTTTAGCTCCATTTCCCATGCGCAGGTCCACGTCACCCTTGGCTAGTGCTTGCGCGTCTTTCAGCCCCTGTACATGATTACAAAGGTGAGAACCACAACCGGTATCAAATACCCAAGAAGATGTACTAGCAAAGTTAATATCTATCATATAGAGTGATGAAAGAATTTTACCTGACGTTGTCACACAACCGTCCTTCTTGTCTTTCAATTATTTGGGGCAATTGCGTTTCCAATGCCCTTTGCCATTACAATAATAGCAATCCGCCTCCGCGTGTTTGTTGACTTTGGGTTTGGGCATATAAAAGCCCTGACCCTTTCCCTTGCCGATTTTCTTGAAAAGAGTCTTACCCTTTCCTTTGTCCTTCTTTACCCCAACGCTCATGTTCTTCAATTTCATTGAAAGAACGTCCTTGGGTTCACTCCCACTAGCCTCCATGTCCCTCTCCGCTTGGGTGAGGAGTGCATCGAGTTCATGGAAACTCTTTTCCATGCCATTCATGTTATAGTTCACCCTAAATTGGGTGAACTTTGGTGTGAGTGAATGAAGGATTTTACCCACCACTAATTGCTTCGAAATTTTGCACCCTAGACGCTCTAAGGTGTCCGCGTGCTCAACCATTTTGAGCACGTGTGGGCCAACGTTTTGGCCCCTTTGAAGCTTAGTGTCAAAGAATTTCGTAGCCGCCTCATTTTGGAGAATTTGAGAGGCTTGCGAAAACATTGACATTATCCTCGTGAATATCGCATATGCATCGAGAGATATCAATTGGAGTTTGAGTTTGGGTGAGATTGACCAAATCAAGACATTCTTGACGTCATTAGCAACCTTCAAATAAAGGTCATATTCGGCCTGAACCACCGCAGACGATCTTGGCGCGGGTTCGGTGGGGGGCTCTTCGACCAAGTAGCGAAGCACGTTATCGGATATCGCGGCGCTCTTGATCGTTGATTCCCATTCAACGAAGTTACTACCGTCATCTTTTAGGACACACTTGTCCATGACGGATCTTAACCATGAGTCCTTACCCAAGGTTGCGTTGTTTGATGAAGTTGACATTGTGCGAATATGGTTACTACAAAAAAAAGAAATATATAAACATTCATTGTTAATTTACTTGAAAAACATTTTAACAAGTTTAGCATTTATATAATGACCTCTCACTAAATTATATAAATGATTCCAAGATCCATCTTTAAATAAAAAATAGTCATTGCATGCTACCTTTATCTAGAAATGGTAAGTAATTACTTGACTAATTCTACCCTTAGAACTCTTGGTTGACGGATTTCAACTAAATCCATCTCCTAGTCCCAAGATAACGCTTATCTCGTTGAGTCCAATCCAATTTTAGCTTGAGATCGTAACACCCTACTTACCCGAGGTAAAAAGGGACCCACGAGCGTAGTAGCCCTCAATATTTTTTTTAAATACGTGAGAGATCTTGTCAATTTAGTTATTAATTCCCTATAAGTGAACTAAGTCGGTGAATTGTGAATAACGTTGAATTGACAATAACGGAAAATAAAATGCATGTGTGACGATTTTGGCATGAGCGGAAATAAAGCAAGCAACAAGCAACGGAAAAATCCTAGTATGGCCACCTAGCTAATAAAATTACCTAGATAATTACAAATTTGGAAACCAACTCCTTGGTCCCTTGCCTCTTCACTTGGAACACCTTCCAAAAATGGCACCGTCTTGACGGAGTCATCGGTCTTCATAAAAATAATTACAAATATACAAATATACAAATTCCTATTATACATTTATTCTATAAAATGAAATTATTAATTTATACAAACCGGCGATACGAGATCACAATAAAATTACAATCAAATCGTTATTCCCTTACATTACGGATAATAACGATTAAAAATAACTAGGCCATACTAGCTACAAAATTTGCATAAATTATTAAATAAATGACATTCATTCATTCAACCATAAATAAAATAAATTGCTGCAACATTCATGCCAAAATCGCCCTAAACACATTCATGTTCATTGTAACTCGATTTTACGAGATGGTTTTAATTTTAAACCATTAAAAATCAATATCAACATTTAAATAACATTTAAATTCAAACTAATTAACTAAAAAGTTTTAGAACTCAAAATTAGTCCCTACTAATTTTGTTGGTCATTAATTAGATCGATTTGATTTCATTTGCTAAATATAACGGTTTAAACATAACAATTATGAAATAAACCCAAAATAAAATATAAACATCATAAAAATTTGAAACCAAAAATTTTTTACATTCTGGAACATTTCCTGGAACTCCAAAAATAAAAAAACATTTGCCCAAGAAATTTAAATTAAGTTTATGAACAAATAACTTTGTATTTAATTGTTTTATCAAATAAAAATCATTAAATATAGTAAAACAGTGAAACAAATTATGAAATTTTACCAAGATGATAAAAACCAGAATATAAAATGTACCAAAAACGTTCATTACCATAAAAGGAAATTTCAATTTTATGAACATTATAATCTCATATTATCGACTTTTATCGTATAAAAATCAATAAACATCAAATACTTAATTAAAAGTCACGAAATTTTACATACAATATGTAAGACATGCATGTGAGATCATATTAAAATTTCATGGCCAGAATCAATATGCAACTATTTTTAGTTAACTTTTAACACATAAAATGGATGTTAACTCGGTTTAAAAGCCAAAAATCAAACTAAATAGCAAATTAATCCCTAAAATCACGAAATTTGACCACAAACTTTTGAGGTCAGTAGGTATACATGCACCAAAAGGTTTCGTCAGAATCATATTTTAACTCAATTGTTTTGATTTATTAGTTATCTTATAACTTTAATAAAAAAATGTCCAAAATGAACATGCTTGCTACAAGCTAGCTCTGATACCACATGAAAGTCCATAGACCTTAATTAGACTCCTCTAATTAGTTCATAAATTACTTGTTAATTTAGTATTTAATGATCTATGTAACATGCATGCAAATATAAAGACATTTATATAAAAGAAGAAATTTCCTCACATTGATATGGAAATTAAATGGGCACAACAAGAACTCCTTCTTGTTGTTCTTGAGCTATAAATATGGACGAACAAGAACAATCTCCAAAATAGAAGACCTCCTTCAAGTTGCACCAAGATGATACCAATTAATCTATTCTTATTATTAACTAGATAATAAGATAGATATTATGCTACTAATATTAGTATATATTACTACACTAGTAATACTTAGTAAATATTAGTATTATGAGAGTTTTAGTGAGAAGATGAATATTGAGAGATATACGAGAAAATGAGCAAGAATGAAAAAATGAAATGAACAACCATATTGCCCTTTTATAGGCAATATGGCCAGTCATGAGCCCTTCACAAGGGACTAATTTTGCTTATTTTAATGCACATGCAAAGTGGTAGAGTGTAGTATTGAATGAAATGATTTTAGGTTAGTATTCATGTCATAATCACATGTGACTTGTGAGCATGAACAAAAGCAACCATCATCACCTCACCACTACTTACTTGACCGGCCATGTGAGGCCTTATTTGGTCAATTTCGATTTTTGATATTTGTCCCACAAATACTTATTAATCATATGCTTAATTATCTTATATAATTAAGTGTTAATTTGATTATATAACAATTATTTGACACAAATAAATAAATAATATGTACTTAACATTTTAAGTAATATTTTACCATTATATCAATATATAATGGGTCCCACAATGCATAGTTAATTTATTTTACAACTCCTTGTAAATATAATTAACTAATTACCTCTATCTGAAAACCTCAACTAATTTAGTAATTTAACGATAATTACTAAGTTAAAACTTATTTAATCATATTAAAATAAGATATAAATTTATTAGTCAATTATCGCATAATTGAAAAATAAACTTAATCGAATTTGAGTTCATAACTCAATTTCTAACAATTAACTCTCGTACATATCAAATATATGTAATGGACTAATTAACTGTATCATATACAAATAATTAGTTATTATTTGGATTTCATCCTATAGGTGTGACCGAAACGGATCAGTTGATCACCGCCGTCATACGACAATAACGTCAAACTTTAGTCAGCCAACCGTTATTGATTTACGTTAATCAACTGACTAATCATATATATATATATATATATATATTATATATATATATATATATATATATATATATATATATATATATATATATATATATCCCAATTATATTCCTTAATAAGATTTATTATGTGGCGCACTATTGTGGAGGACACCTACTCCAACAGGTTGTCCCATGTTGGATAAAATGTTATTGTGTACACTAGGGCCAGGAATGTCTACAGGAGGCAGCCTAGTTTCTACTACAACAATTCGTCCTTCAATGGCATTGAGGCGAGCATAATCTTGGTCTTGACTCGTTTGGAGACTGATAAGCGCAGCTATGACCAGATCATATAATTTTGCTCGGGTTGATGAACACTTGCTTGACTAGTTCCCGGCATCTTGGAAAATGAGGTAAGAGACCAAAGACGGATCAAAACGCGATCGATTATTCTAGCACACATACTCAAAAAGACTCGACTTGTGAAGTGGGAGTGTGCCACTGTGTTTAAATGAGTTTTGAAAATGACTAGTTTTGAAATGTTTGTCCTAGACAACCATAGTGCGGTTGTAGAAGTGTTGACTCGAAGTAAAGAAATAATTTTGACTAGACACTTGGACAGAGTTTCGACTCATTTTGCGCTACTTTAGGCCACCTTTGAAAATGTTTTATTGTTTTGAAAAGGATTTTTGTTTTTGAAAAGTTCGTCATGGTTTTATTTACAAAATGGTGATCATTTATGGGTTATACACATTTATACAGGCATTATAACCGTATGCTGAGTGCATTTAAAATGGTTTTGGCTTTAAAGGGTGGGTTGCCATACCAAGCAATCAAACCCAGGGTCTGTGGAGAGGTCTGCGCCAAACATGAGTAAGGTCAGTTCCTAGTCCATTTTCTTGAGAAGTGAAAGCTCTTGATACTAAAATGAATATGTATCGCGGTATGGTTGACGTCAATCGCTATCCATCCTTAGGCCCTGATAAGAATTTGGACCATCCGGACAGAACAATTGCTCGAAATGGGTTGGGTTAAGCCTAGGAAGGCCGAATAAAACGACCTAAGAAGGTCGAGTAATGAAAACCGATAAATGTCTCGTACAAACTATTCCCTAACCTTGTTCAAGTTTCACCATGGGTAACACGTAAGTGTATAATCCCCAGCGGAGTCGCCAAATTGTGGTAAACGGCGGGACCCATACCGGAACAAGCGTAGTGATACGCATTTGTGGAGTTGCGAACAATTTTTATGGGAAATTGGAACCGATCGAATACCTTATTCCATGTCAGGACACAAAGTAATGACATGAACACTAAGAACTCGTTACCCTTACCATTCTATGTGTAGAATGACTCTCGTGGATGCTCATGAACACGGATGTTCGCAGAGATCTGGAGTAAGGGGTGAGGGTACTTATTAGGAAGCTCTTTAATCGAACACCTAATCCCGCCCGCCTCTATAAAGGCCTCTACTAGTGATTAGGGAAATCATTTGTATTTGTTATGTTATCGATTATATGCATGCAATGCAACATCCAACGTTTTAATCCTACCATGGAATTAGACTATGTCAATGAACATGTAATTAGCACTTAATTATGTCAAAATTGGAATTAGAATTAATTATATACGAAAGGCAAACTAAATTAAATTACAACAGATTACGGGATCTACGTCAGAAATATACTCAAAACGAAGATTTGAAGAAAAGGAAAAGCTTGAAAAACTAAAAGACAGATTAGGACAATAATACGACTAATAATTAATTAATTACGTAATCAAAGATTCGTCGAGGCGAAAACAGAAGTTCAGGGACATAAGTCAACCTAGAACAGGCGCAACAACAACTACTACGGCTGAGCAAAATTATACGATACGGTTTTATTATATGTATCCGATACGATATACGGTTTCAATTATACGAATTTCCGTATATCCGATACGAATTTCCGTATATACGATACGGTTTTTAAAAAACCGTATCGGATACGTATCGGCAAAATTAGAAACTGGATATACGGTTTCCGATACGGTTCTTATTTTTAATAGAAAATATTAAATAAAAATCATAAAACCACAAAACATTGAGTATATACGTCACTCAATCTTTTTACTTTTATACATTTTTATGTTATTTACTCTTATACTATTTAATATTATTTTCAGTCATTAAGAAAAATTATAAAATCACCCCAAAAAATGAAAATAAGACATTAAATTACACTAATTGAGCTGAAAATCGGATACCGTATATACGGTTTCCGGATATACGGAAACAGTATATATGGAAAATCCGTATCGGATAAAGATACTAAAAAATGAGATTTTGAAAACCGGATATCCGATACGATTTTCAAAACCTCATCGGATATACGGTTTTGCTCACCCCTAACAGCACTCTATACGTCTGTTCTTGAGTTGAATTATGACTGTGCAGTCAGAATCGTAAACAGTTAGTGTTGTTAGGTGTATTTACGATTAGTTATCGATCTATGGCTCAAGTGAAAGTGATTTAATATATTAATTACTATGCAATTTATATCAATAATGAATCCAGAGATTTGATATGAACAAATCGAACCTCTAAAATCCAAATTCGATTTAAAGACGAAAACCCACTATTATTGGATTATTAGGGATCTAAGACGATAACAAAATGATTTATGAAAGATAAATATGATTTACATACGAAGAAAAGAGAAAGGAATAAAATATAAACAAAGACGTAGAAATCAGAGGAAGAAAAAGAAGAGCAGGAGCAGGCTGCCTCTCTGGAAGAGGCACAATAGATGCTGCGACTCTTCGAAGAGGCGTAGATGCTTGACGTCTGATGACTACTAAAAACGTTTTATGAAAAGGATGTTACATTGAAATCGGTTTTGAATCGATTCTAACGTGAATCTTACATTAAATGAATATAATAAATACAATAAAAAAGACAGGATTTTCACCCTGAGACTTACATGTTGACGAAAAGAGATTAACTAAGCTGTGTTTAGCAATAGCTCGACTCGAATGTATGCAGAAAGTGCCCTTGGTAAAGGACTAAAATTGATTGATTAGGTTGATTAATTGTGTAGTGGTCAAATTGGTCGGTCAATGCAAAATGTGACGGGTACTCAGAAGGATCTCAGCTTACATGGTCGATTGATCAAGCACGTAGATGTCGATAGCTTAGAGCAAGGTCTAGAATGCAAAAAGAGTAGAGAAGGCGCGGAACACTCGCGTGTCTTAAAAGTGATAGGAGACCTCTCCTTTTATCACCGAAAATGTGAAAGAGTTGAATAAGAACTCAAGATTTGGAAATAACAGAATGGGGAAGAGGCGCAGTAGGACTGCGATCCTTCGAAGACGCGCAACACCTGCTGCGTCATTTCCCCAAAGGTTTCCAGCTAAAGAAGGAAGATTTCCACGTTTCTATTACAGAATTGTGGTTGATCTACACTTCCCTTCTAAAAGGATACGAGATAATTTTATAAAAAAGATAGAATTTGAAATATATAATAAAATAATCGGAATATTCTAGAGCGTTTCGACTCGGAGTTTTAAAACGGTTTATAGAAAATGAAGCGGTTTTCGGTCGGGACTCCAAATAAACTCTAATGACTGTCAAAACGACCGTAACGGCGCGTAGATGACGACCAGGAGGTAGGCACAATTTTTTGAGCTATCACTTAACGATAAACTTAAAAACTGTCATAAATCGTTTTGCGTACCAAACATGCGGCCCAATCATCACTGGGTGGTTGGGGAAATGTGTAAAACTGAGGTATCTACAGAAAGTAGGGTGTAACTGTTGGAGTAAGTGTCCTCCACAATAGTGCATTTATATAATAAATCTCATTTAGAATATACGTGGCATGCTTAGTATATTTTGATACTCCACGTCAGTTGATTAACGTAAATCGGTAACGCTCGGCTGACTAGAGTTTGACGTTATTGTCGTATGACGGCGGTGATCAACTGATCCCTTTTGGTTACACCTATAGGATGAGACCCAAATAGAATACTAATTATTTGTATACGATACAGTTTAATCAGATCATTACATATATTTGATATGTACGTTTAGTTACGAGAGTTATTTATTGGAAATTGAGTTAGGAACTCATTTCACTTAAGTTTATTAGTCAATTATACGATAACTGACTGAATAAATTTTACGTCTTATTTTAATACGATTAAATAAGATTTAATTTAGTGATTAATCGTTAATTCATTAAATTAGTTGAGGTTATGCATATATTTTGAGGTAGAGGTAATTAGTTAATTATATTTACAAAGAGTTGTAAAATAAATTAACTGGACATTGTGGGACCCATTATATATTGATATAATGGTTAAATATCACTTAAAAGTTGAGTGTATATTGATTATTAATTTAAGTCATATAATTGTTATATGATCAAATTAACGATTAATTATACAAGATAATTATACATATGATTATAAGTATTTGTGGGACAAATATCAAAAATCAAAATGGACCAAATAACACAAGTAGGGGCCGGATCTTTGGTTAGTGGAGATCAATGATGATTGTTCTCATCTAATCCTACACTCCACCTTATATTATGACACCAATATCATTACCATTACTACCACACTCTACCTATTTGCATGAGAATAAAACAAGCACAATAATGACTCATTTGTGTGAGTCATGACCGGCCAAAGGCCTTTTAATTGAACAATTGTTGTTCATTTTCAAACACTTCATTTTTGCTTATTTTTCCACTTCTCTTTCTAAACTCAACTTCTCTCTAAACTCTCTTATACACTAATATTCTCTACATATTACTAGTGTAGTAATACAATAATATTAGTAGTATTTTGTCTTACTTATTATCTGGTTAATAATAAGGTAAGATTATTTGGGTTTAATCTTGGGTGCAGCTAGAAGGAGACCTTCTACTTTGGAGGTTGTTTTATGGAGGATCATCAATCAATTTCATGCTCAAAAACAATAAGAAGGATTTCTTATTGTGCCCATATTGAACCGAAAATTCCCAATGTAAGGATGTTTTCGTCTTATCTTTTCTTTTATGCTTTTATATTTGAATGCATGATAACTAGATCCTAAATCATTAAGTTAATGTAATTTAATGAACTAATTAGAGGAGTCTAATTAAAAGGTCTAGGACTATCATGTGGTATCAGAGCTCAATTGTTACATGCATGTCGATTTTAAGCATTAAAATCGAGTTATACGATAACTTGGGAAAAAATGAAAATTTGTGTTAAAAATTAGTTTGCACAAAAATTTTGATTTGCATGCATACCTACTTACCTCAAAATGGTTGTGGTCAAATTTGGTGATTTTAGGGATTGATTTGCTATTTATTTTGATTTATGGCCTTTAAATCATGTTAATATGGATGTTCTATGTTAAAAGTTAACTAAAAATAGTTTCATGTTGATTCTGGCCATGAAATTTTTTATATGCTCTCACATGCATGTTTTACATACTCTATGTAAAATTTCGTGACTTTTAATTAAGTTTTGCATGATGATTGATTTTTATAAGATAAAAGTCAATAAAGTGAGATTATTATGATTATAAAATTGAAACATCCTTTTCTGGTCTTGAAAATTTTTGGTACATTTTATAATCTGATTTATATCATCTTGGTGAAATTTTATAATTTTTTTCACTATTTAACTATATTTAATGGTTTTTATTTGATAAAACCGTTGAATGCTATGTTATTTGTTCATAAAATTTATTTAAAATGTTTGGGCACATTTTTCCATTTTTTAGAGTTCCTGGAAAATTTCCAGAATGTACAAATTTTTGGTTTCAAATTTTTATGATTTTTATATTTTATTTTGGGTTTACTTCATAAATGTTATGATTAAATCTCTATATTTAGCAAATACGATCAATTCGAACAAATTAAATACAAACAAAGTTAGTAGGGACTAATTTTGAGTTCTAAATCAGTTTAGATAATTATTTTGAGCTTAAATACGATTTAAGTTTTGATTATTGATTTTTAATGGTTAAAAATCGATAAAATCCATAAAACCGAGCTAGAATGAGCATGATAAGTGTTAAGGGCGATTTTGGCATGATTTTTACAGCATTTTATTTATGTTGTTATTTTTGAATGAATGAATGTCATTTATTTAAGTTTTAATGCAAGTTGTACCTAGTATGGCCTAGATTATTTTAATCGGTATTACCCGTAATGTAAGGGAATACCGATTCGGTTGTAATTTTATTTGCGATCTCGTATCGCCGTTTGTAATAATTTAATTTCATTTTTAGATCAAATGTATAATAGGAATTTTATTTGTATCTTTTTGTAATTAATTATTATGAAGACGGAGATTCCCGAAATCGGTGTTCCAAAAGACGGTGCCATGAAGAAGCAAGGGGCCAAGGAGTTGGTTTCCGATTTTGTAATCTACTAGTTAATTTGATTAGCTAGGTGGCCATACTAGGATTTATTATTTGCTTGTTTTATGTTTTTCCGCACATGCCAAAATCGCCAACATGCATTTTTATTTCTCGATTGTCAATTCAAAGTTATTCAAAATTCACCGACTTAGTTCGCTTATAGGGAATTAATAACAAAATTGACAAGACCTCTCACATAACTTAATAAAAAAAATTGAGATTTAGCCTTACCAATTGAAGCACCTATGAACCCCGTGTTCATTAGGGCTACCACGCTCGTGGGTCCCTTTTTACCTCGGGTAAGTAGGGTGATGCGATCACAAGCCAAAATTGGATTGGACTCAACGAGATAAGCGTTATCTTGGGACTAGGAGATGGATTTAGTCGAAATTCGTCAACCAAGAGTTCTAAGTGTAGAATTAGTCAAGTATGGACTTACCATTTTTAGATAAAGGTAGCATGCGATGACTATTTTTTGTCTAAAGATGGGTCTTGGAATCACTTATATAATTTCTTGAGGGGTCATTATATGAGTGACTTGTTTAAAATTGTTTTTACAAGTGAATTATAAGCAATGAATGTTTATTTTCCGTTGATATTTATTTTTATTCGCGCAATGACAATTATTTTTCTTCTACGAACTTGTAAATCCGTTCAATCGTGGAAAGGAGTTTCCATTATTTTATACGGTAGCATTTTGATTGCGATCTCCGTTTAAACCACCGTAGCTAAAGACAAAATGATTTTTCTTTTGATCCTCACTTTAACCATTGCAAATATCTCTTATGAAGAGTATATGAATATGTCACACTGAATCAAAAACGTTTTGATTTTGTTTTTAGTGACGTCTCCTTATTACAATGGTGCATCAATCTTTTTGCTCCAAAGAAAATATTTGTAATTTTTGGTATGTCGTCATAATGCTCCTTATCGAGGCTTACCTCAAAAGAGGCCAAATCAGTTGGGACGACTAGGTTTCTCGATTTATTTGAAATCACGATTAACCAAAAACCGTAGTCATTTTATGAAAGGTTTTTCCTTTTTGAAGGTAAAACCATGAATGAAATAAAGAGTTATCTTCATTATAATTCTAATCTACTTGTCTAGGTAGAGATTCATAAAAGTGAGTGGGAACTCTAAGAGGGATGTTTATATTCTTATTAATTGTTAAGAATAAAATGAGGTTCAAGAGTAGGTTGGCACGATGTTGACACAAGGCAAACGAAAAAGGCAAGACTATTTTGAATAGTAAAGTCAAAACCCAAGCAAGGTGTCAAACCCAACTTTTGATGATTCTATTTTACAGTGTAAGACACTAGAAATGTGACACCCTCAAATTTGCGGAAAGAAAAAAATTTATTTAAATACATAAAAGATAATAAAACATAACGAAGGTGTCATAAATAAAAAAGGTCATTACAAAACGGAAATAATATTATACAAAAGAAATATACAAGACGGGAGACATATCTCCCGTATAAATACGGAAATAAAA
>JAIUZE010014058.1:0-70741 GCA_022085475.1 Heliosperma pusillum | reverse complement strand
CTTTTAGGCAATTTACTAGGTCTTAATCCACCATGTCATGTTTTGTCTATTCAATTCACGTATCTCTACCTTGGAAAAGAATTCCATTCTAGTCAATGATTTTGGCCAGAAATCGTTAACCATCATTACAATCCAAACATGCATAGACACAACGTTTTAAAGGCACAATTTCTTTTATCCAATTATCATCTCTTAATCAATCTAACATGGCTACCCTACACCCTAGAAAAACGACTACTTATGCATGATTAACAATGAAAGGGAAACTAAGATTATAAAACTAAGAATGGTAAACATGATAAAGGAAATACTAAAAGAAAATGAAACTATAATGTAAACACGAGAATAAAGATTACCGGAAAGGATGAGCAAAGATTGAAATGGAATAAGAACTTGAATAGGAAATGCAAACCCGGAGACTTGAGTTCCAATTACAAGTAGAACAACTACAATTGAAGAAAACTTAGAACTAGACTAAACTAAACTAGAGAAAACTAAAACTAAACTAAAACTAAGAAAGATGAGAGAAAGAAGAAAACTAAACTAAAGAGAGAAGTATTTGTTTTGTACATGTTTTGTTGTGTGTGATGCTAGGCTATTTATAGGGTTGAGAGGCTGCTCAAATGTGTCCGGATTCATGCTCATTAAACAAGCCATTAAGCCTTGCTTTAAAGAGAGGTAGATGAAGAGAAGATGCGTTCATCAGCAGACATACCCGATCGGGTTTATGGATCCCCGATCGGGGATGTTGTCTGTTCATAATTTTGACTTTCGTTTGATCTTCCCTTGGTATGTGACTTGATCTACCTTGACTCCATTGACTTTAGATTCGAATGGGGACGTAACTAACACCTCTTGGGCCTCATTTCCTCCCCTATTTGAGCTTGATCATGTCCCCAGGGGTTAAGGGTCGGAGCATGAAGTTTGAGACGACTTTCTTCGACGAATAGCAAAACCGTCGCAACTTGTGCATATGAGCTCGGAATGACTTGAAACTTGTTCCCTTTGACTCGGAACCTCTAGATCTTTATAGCATGACATCTTAACCTCACGTAATCGTCCTTCTTAGCTTCTCCTTGCTCATATTTCCTTCAAATGACGGGTTTTGAAGTAGAAACGACTCAATTCCTACAAATGACATTAAAGCACGAGAAATACTGCAAAGGAGAGATTAGCTCATAAAACCACTTCTTAAAGTGGATAAACCCTATCAAATCGAGCTAAAATGAGGGGATAAAATCATACAAATTAACACTTATCAAATTCCCCCAAGCTAAACCCTTGCTTGTCCTCAAGCAAGCATACAATAACAAACATGACAAGGACAAGGGCGACGAGCAACAATCAATCCAACCAAATGCAAATCCCATCAAGTAGCTTATAAAGCACAATGAAACACATCCCGAAACAACGTGGGCATAGGGAAAATGCAAAACATGGTTGAGATTTACATAACGGCGCAGCATAAGGAACATCAAATAGACTTTTCGGCTCTTGCATGATCTTTTGACAATGGACTCTCACGGTGCACTCAACACGCAAATTTTTATATAAATCAAGGAAATATTATTTTATATTTGAGTGGCACTCTCCTATCTACGACTCATGAGAATGCGCCCGCAATCTAATATGGTAAACATTCCAAAACTACAAGTCAAAGAACACAATGCACATAGAAAAGAAGCCGAAAAGATGAGAAGAAGGCTTTGGGAAATGGGTGAAAGGTGGACAAACATTTATGGTCATGTGAAGGTTAGAATGAGCTAGCAACTGACCAATGATAAATGAATACTCAATCCAAACTTTCGATTAATTCCCAAAAGACGAAAAACGAAGCCAGAAGGAACGGATTGTCTTATTACACACGAAACACAAGAGTGAACTCCTTCTAAACATTGAATTGACATTTTGAGGAGATACTCACAACTTCTTCTTTTATTTCTTTTTCTTTCTTTTTTCGATTTTTTTCTTTTTCAATTTTTTTTCATTTTTCTATTTCATTTTTTTCTTTCTTTTTTCTGAACATAACATCACTTTTTGGACATTTTGGTTCTCCCAAATTCACTTTGACATAAAAGAACAAATCTTCTCAAAAGAGCACCCATACACCATAGTCTAGCTACTAGCTCAAAAGGTAGGCAGTTTTTATGTGTAGCTATTATTTTGTGAAGCATTTGTATGAAAGGGCTAATTTTGAGGGGTAATTCAAAGTGAAAAAGGCTTCAAATCTTAGTGAATCATGAATGCAATGCTTATGGGAATGAAATGAGAACCATACTTATGCGTTTTTGATATGACGCAAATCATAAGGAGAAACTACACACACCTAATTGGGATCGGGTATAGATGTACCGATCACTGGAGGCTCTACCTTACCGTATATGTAGTTTGCCAAAGTCAAGATCAAGCCTAATAAGTCTAAAATTAATCCCTCACCCACTGTGTACAAGACATCCCCATGTATGCAAAATCCCGTCAAAAGCGTGAAACATTGGCTAAAAAGCTACAATAAGGGAAATGCAATGAGGAATGACATTATGCACAACACAATTGGGTGGACAAAACACACAACTTTTATTAAAAAAAATTTAATTTTTTGATTTTTTTGGATTTTTCAAATTTTTCAAATTCAATAAACAACTAGACTAAATAAACAACGACACAAACTAAATCCCTCCCCCAAGCTAGAATAACACATTGTCCTCAATGTGCGAAACGGGTTTAAGCGCAGAAACCACAAAGAAGGACAACATAACCAACAAAGGAATGGGGGACGACTCAACAAAATGGTAAAGAAAGAAAAGAAAACATACAACCGTGCAGCAGCTCCCCCAAGCTAGCTTGCAAACGGGGGCAAAGTACAACCCAAGCACCAAAGTACCTGTGATGAACAAGCTACTACAATACTAGATAAAATTATTGTCTTATTGTCAAAGCTATTAGAACCAAAACCAAATGAGTTATTTAAAAATTAACATTATTAAATTGTCCAACAAAAATAATTTATTTCATAACAAAAATATAATAAAACACGGGTTGCCTCCCGCGAAGCTTTATTTAAATGGCTTGCTAGACTCTTTATTAATGAAAATCATTCTTTGTGCCTTAAAAAGCATGTCAATGCCCTTAGAAGTCGATCATATACCTGCGCATGAGCTATACAAAAACATATGTAAGCAATTGACAAGATATAAGCATGAAATATTGAAGGTAAGAATTGATATATCTTATCATTGTGCGGATGACAAACTTCATAGATGACCACTGAACTGCTCCACTCGTCAGTGAGACATGGAGTGAAATGTTTAAGATCATGGAACAAACAATTAGTTCCCAAAATATCATTAGTGGACTCTAATTGGGGGTAGGGTGAATCAAAGGAGTGAGAATAAAAAATGGGTGGTTGTTCCCACTTAATTTCAAGGCTAGGTTCACAAAACCCAATATCATTTTCAAATAAATCTAGAATATCCTTAGTGAAGGGATTTTCAAAGAAATCTGATGACTCGATCGACGACTCTCCATTGGAGTCACAAATAGGCTTAAAAACATCCTTGTCTAAAGTCTCGACTACCATATGGTCAATATCAATAATGAGGGTCTCAAAATTGTCAAATGGAACGACACTAGAGTGACTTTCAATAGAAAAGGTTGGACCATCATCATCGTCATCTATTAATTCATATGATTGGGGAGAATTAGACTTACAGGGGGGCTGAAAAAGCATAGGAGAAAATAGACTCACATGGGGGGGGGGGTGAAAAAGCATAAGGAAAATTGATTGGCTTACATTTTTTAAACGTGGGTTCTTTCTTTTTCCCTTTGAGCATTTGAATTTGAGCCATGATTTCATTGATTTGCTCTTGGATTCTCAACCGCCGGTGCGTTTCTTCCCTTGATCCGGATGCCATAAAGTTCAAGAAAATCCAAAGTTCTTCTCCTCTCTTCTGATAAAGACTTCCACCAATCAATTGCATAGCCAGGCTACGACACTCAATGAGCATTTCATGAAGCACGACATGTTTCATATAGGTCTCATCAAGGGTATACCCAAGAGAGATAATATGGTTAGAATAGCTATAAAATCGGTCGAGGTATTCATGGAAAGGCTCATTCTCGCATTGTGGAGGTTGGAAATAATAGTCATTGAGAGAAAATAAAGCAATCCCTTTGAAAGAAAATATTCCTATTACCTGAAAAGAGTCACTACACTACAAGGAAAAGGTGAGAAAAATCTCAAGGAACAAGTGTTCCTCGACACAAAAGAAAAGAAGAAAAAAAGAAAAAGACAAGGTGAAACTCTACTAATCACAAATAAACAAAACGTGCTCCCCGGCAACAGCGCCAAAATTTGATCGGGTTATCGCATACCCTAATCAAAGATAAATAACCCTTGGCTAGGCTAACAACAAATAAATGCAGTTAGGGAAGTAAGGGGTCGATCTCGGGGAGACAGGAGATACTTGTGAAAAGATATGATTAGAATTTTAACTTGTATGATTGTCACAATGGTTATTACTAAGCTAGAAAACTAAAACAATAATTAATGACTCAATATAGAAAAGGATCTAGGGAAGTAGGTTCACACATGTAGATTAACATATTGATGGAATTGGATTTAGGATATGCAAATAATTCATTGTGAGTTCGTAAGAATGATGTGTTCATTACAATCATAGATAAGATGGTCTAGCAGGCTTTTAGGCAATTTACTAGGTCTTAATCCAACATATCATGCTTTGTCTATTCAATTCACGTATCTCTACCTTGGAAAGGAATTCCATTTTAGTCAATGATTTTGGCCGGAAATCGTTAACTATCGTTACAATCCAAACATGCATAGACACAACGTTTTAAAGACATAATTTCTTTTATCCATTTATCATCTTTTAATCAATCTAACATGGCTATCCTACACCCTAGAAAAACGACTACTTATGCATGATTAACAATGAAAGAAAAACTAAGATTATAAAACTAAGAATGGTAAACATGATAAAGGAAATACAAAAAGAAAATGAAACTATAATGTAAAAAAAAGAATAAGGATTACCGGAAAGGATGGGTAAAGATTGAAATGGAACAAGAACTTGAATAGGAAATACAAACCCGAAAACTTGAGTTCCAATTACAAGTAGAACCATACAAACTTAGAACTAAACTAAACTAAACTAGAGAAAACTAAAACTAAACTAAAACTAAGAAAGATGAGAGAAAGAAGAAAAACTAATCTAATCTAATGTTGTGTGGAGGCTAGGGTTTTTGTATATATCATTTGTGTGTGGAGGCTAGGCTATTTATAGGGTTGAGAGGTTGCTCAAATGTGTCCAGATTCATCCCCTAGACAACCTAATAAAGCACTCCATTAAGGCTTGCATTAAAGAGAGGTAGATGAAGAGAAGATGCGTTCATCAGCAGACTTCCCCGATCGGGGAAGTGGTAATCCGATCGGGGAAGTTGTCAGTTCAGAATTTTGACTTTCGTTTGATCTTCCCTTGGTACGTGACTTGATCTACCTTGACTCCATTGACTTTAGATTCGAACGGGGACGTTACTAACACCTCTTGGGCCTCATTTCCTCCCCTATTTGGGCCTGATCATGTCCCCAAGAGTTAAGGGTCGGAGCATGAGGTTTGAGACGACTTTCGTCGACGAATAGCAAAACCGTCGCAACTTGTGCATATGAGCTCGGAATGACTTGAAACTTGTTCCCTTTGACTCGAAACCTCTAGATCTTTATAGCATGCCATCTTAACCTCACGTAATCGTCCTTCTTAGTTTCTCCTTGCTCATATTTCCTTCAAATGACGGGATTTGAAGTAGAAACGACTCAATTCCTACAAATGACATTAAAGCACGAGAAATACTGCAAAGGAGAGATTAGCTCATAAAACCACTTCTTAAAGTGGATAAACCATATCAAAGCGAGCTAAAATGAGGGGATAAAATCATACAAATTAACACTTATCAAATTCCCCCAAGCTAAACCCTTGCTTGTCTTCAAGCAAGCATACAATAACAAACATGACAAGGACAAGGGCGACGAGCAACAATCAATCCAACCAAATGCAAATCCCATCAAGTAGCTTATAGAGCACAATGAAACACATCCCGAAACAACGTGGGCATAGGGAAAATGCAAAACATGGTTGAGATTTACATAACGGCGTAGCATAAGGAACATAAAATAGACTTTTCGGCTCTTGCATGATCTTTTGACAATGAACTCTCACGGTGCACTCAACACTCAAATTTTTATATAAATCAAGGAAATATTATTTTATATTTGAGTGGCACTCTCCTATATACGACTCATGAGAATGCGCCCGCAATCTAATATGGTAAACATTTCAAAACACAAGTCAAAGATCACAATGCACATAGAAAAGAAGCCGAAAGCAAGAAGAAGGCTTTGGGAAATGGGTGAAAGGTGGACAAACAGTTATGGTCATGTGAAGGTTAGAATGAGCTAGCAACTGACCAATGATAAATGAATACGCAATCCAAACTTTCGATTAATTCCCAAAAGACGAATAACGAAGCCAGAAGAAACGGATTGGCTTATTACACACAAAACACAAGAGTGAACTCCTTCTAAACATTGAATTGACATTTTGAGGAGATACTCAAAACTTCTTCTTTTATTTCTTTTTCTTTCTTTTTTCGATTTTTTTCTTTTCAATTTTTTTCATTTTTCTATTTCATTTTTTTTTTTGAACATAACATCGCTTTTTGGACATTTTGGTTCTCCCAAATTCGCTTTAACATAAAAGAGCAAATCTTCTCAAAAGAGCACCCATACACCATAGTCTAGCTATTAGCTCAAAAGGTAGGCAGTTTTTATGTGTAGCTATTATTTTGTGAAGCATTTGTATGAAGGGGCTAATTTTGAGGGGTAATTCAAAGTGAAAAAGGCTTCAAATCTTAGTGAATCATGAATGCAATGCTTATGGGAATGAAATGAGAACTATACTTGTGCGTTTTTGATGTGACGCAAATCATAAGGAGAAACTACACACACCTAATTGGGATCGGGTATAGATGTACCGATCACTGGATGCTCTACCTTACCGTATATCTAGTTTGCCAAAGTCAAGATCAAGCCTAATAAGTCTAAAATCAATCCCTCACCCACTGTGTACAAGACATCCCCATGTATGCAAAATCCCGTCAAAAGCGTGAAACATTGGCTAAAAAGTTACAATAAGGGAAATGCATTGAGGAATGACATTATGCACAACACAATTGGGTTGACAAAACACACAACTTTTATTAAATTTTATAAATTTTTGATTTTTTTGGATTTTTCAAATTTTTCAAATTCAATAAACAACTAGACTAAATAAACAACGACACAAACTAAATCCCTCCCTCAAGCTAGAATAACACATTGTCCTCAATGTGCGAAACGGGTTTAAGCGCACAAAACACAAAGAAGGACAACATAACCAACAAAAGAATGGGGGACGACTCCACAAAATGGTAAGGAAAGAAAAGAAAACATACAACCGTGCAGCAGCTCCCCCAAGCTAGCTTGAAAACGGGGGCAAAGTACAACCCAAGAACCAAAGTACCTGTGATGAACACGCTACTACAATACTAGATAAAATTATTGTCTTATTGTCAAAGCTATTAGAACCAAAACCAAATGAATTATTTAAAAATTAACATTATTAAATTGTCCAACAAAAATAATTTATTTCATAACAAAAATATAATAAAACACGGGTTGCCTCCCGCGAAGCTTTATTTAAATGTCTTGATAGACTCTTTATTAATGAAAATCATTCTTTGTGCCTTAAAAAACATGTCAATGCCCTTAGAAGTCGATCATATACCTGCGCATGAGCTATACAAAAACATATGTAAGCAATTGACAAGATATAGGCATGAAATATTGAAGGTAAGAATTGATATATCTTATCATTGTGCGCATGACAAATTTCATAGATGACCACTGAACTGCTCCACTCGTCAGTGAGAGATGGAGTAAAATGTTTAAGATCATGGAACAAACAATTAGTTCCCAAAATATCATTAGTGGACTCTAATTGGGGGTAGGGTGAATCAAAGGATTGGGAATCAAAAATGGGTGGTTGATCCTACTTAATTTCAAGGCTAGGTTCACAAAACCCAGTATCATTTTCAAATAAATCTGGAATATCCTTAGCGAAGGGATTTTCAAAGAAATCTGATGACTCGATCGACGACTCTCCATTGGAGTCACAAATGGGCTTAACAACATCCTTGTCTAAAGTCTTGACTACCATATGGTCAACATCAATAATGGGGCTCTCAAAATTGTCAAATGGAACGACACTAGAGTGACTTTCAATAGAAAAGGTTGGACCATCATCATCGTCATCTATTAATTCATATGATTGGGGAGAATTAGACTTATATGGGGGGGCTGAAAAAGCATAGGAGAAAGTAGACTCACATGGGGGGGCTGAAAAAGCATAAGGAAAATTGATTGGCTTACATTTTTTAAACGTGGGTTCTTCCTTTTGCCCTTTGAGCTTTTGAATTTGAGCCATGATTTCATTGATTTGCTCTTGGATTCTCAACCGCCGGTGCGTTTCATCCCAAGATTGGGATGCCATAAAGTCCAAGAAAATCCAAAGTTCCTCTCCTCTCTTCTGATAAAAACTTCCACCACTCAATTGCATAGCCAGACTATGATACTCAATGAGCATTCCATGAAGCACGACATCTCTCATATAAGTCTCATCAAGGGTATACCCAAGAGAGATAATATGGTTAGAATAGCTATAAAATCGGTCGAGGTATTCATGGAAAGGCTCATTCTCGCATTGTGGAGGTTGGAAATAGATAGTCATTGAGAGAAAATAAATCAATCCCTTTGAAAGAAAATATTCCTATTACCTGAAAAGAGTCACTATACTACAAGGAAAAGGTGAGAAAAATCTCAAGGAACAAGTGTTCCTCGACACAAAAGAAAAGAAAAAAGAAAAAGACAAGGTAAAACTCTACTAATCACAAATAAACAAAACCTTGCTCCCCGGCAACGGCGCCAAAATTTGACAGGGTTGTCGCGTACCCTAATCAAAGATAAATAACCCTTGGCTAGGCTAACAACAAATAAATGCAGTTAGGGAAGTAAGGGGTCGATCTCGGGGAGACGGGAGATACTTGTGAATAGATATGATTAGAATTTTAACTTGTATGATTGTCACAATGGTTATTACTAATGCTAGAAAACTAAAATAATAATTAATGACTCAATATAGAAAAGGATCTAGGGAAGTAGGTTCACACATGTAGATTAACATATTGATGAAATTGGATTTAGGATATGCAAATAATTCATTGTGAGTTCGTAAGAATGATGTGTTCATTACAATCATAGATCAGATGGTCTAGCAGGCTTTTAGGCAATTTACTAGGTCATAATCCACCATGTCATGCTTTGTCTATTCAATTCACGTATCTCTACCTTGGAAAGGAATTCCATTTTAGTCAATGATTTTGGCCGGAAATCGTTAACTATCGTTACAATCCAAACATGCATAGACACAACGTTTTAAAGGCATAATTTCTTTTATCCATTTATCATCTTTTAATCAATCTAACATGGCTATCCTACACCCTAGAAAAACGACTACTTATGCATGATTAACAATGAAAGGAAAACTAAGATTATAAAACTAAGAATGGTAAACATGATAAAGGAAATACTAAAAGAAAATGAAACTATAATGTAAAAACAAGAATAAGGATTACCGGAAAGGATGAGCAAAGATTGAAATGGAACAAGAACTTGAATAGGAAATACAAACCCGAAAACTTGAGTTCCAATTACAAGTAGAACCATACAAACTTAGAACTAAACTAAACTAAACTAGAGAGAACTAAAACTAAACTAAACTAAGAAAGATGAGAGAAAGAAGAAAAACTAATCTAATCTAATGTTGTGTGGAGGCTAGGGTTTTTGTACCTCTTTTGTTGTGTGTGATGCTAGGCTATTTATAGGGTTGAGAGGTTGCTCAAATGTGTCCAGATTCATCCCTTAGACAACCTAATAAAGCACTCCATTAAGGCTTGCATTAAAGAGAGGTAAATGAAGAGAAGATGCATTCATCAGCAGACTTCCCTGATCAGGGAAGTGGTAATCCGATCGGGGAAGTTGTCAGTTCAGAATTTTGACTTTCGTTTGATCTTCCCTTGGTACGTGACTTGATCTATCTTGACTCCATTGACTTTAGATTCGAACGGGGACGTAAATAACACCTCTTGGGCCTCATTTCCTCCCCTATTTGGGCCTGACCATGTCCCCAAGAGTTAAGGGTCGGAGCATGAGGTTTGAGACGACTTTCGTCGACGAATAGCAAAACCGTCGCAACTTGTGCATATGAGCTCGGAATGACTTGAAACTTGTTCCCTTTGACTCGAACCTCTAGATCTTTATAGCATGCCATCTTAACCTCACGTAATCGTCCTTATTAGCTTCTCCTTGATCATATTTCCTTCAAATGACGGGATTTGAAGTAGAAAGGACTCAATTCCTACAAATGACATTAAAGCACGAGAAATACTGCAAAGGAGAGATTAGCTCATAAAATCACACTTTAAAGTGGATAAACCATATCAAATCGAGCTAAAATGAGGGGATAAAATCATACAAATATTCACTTATCAAACTCGCCCAAGCTAAACCCTTGCTTGTCCTCAAGCAAGCATACAATAACAAACATGACAAGGACAAGGGCGACGAGCAACAATCAATCCAACCAAATGCAAATCCCATCAAGTAGCTTATAGAGCACAATGAAACACATCCCGAAACAACGTGGGCATAGGGAAAATGCAAAACATGGTTGAGATTTACATAACGGCGTAGCATAAGAAACATCAAATAGACCTTTCGGCTTTTGCATGATCTTTTGACAATGGACTCTCACGGTGCACTCAACACTCAAAGTTTTATATAAATCAAGGAAATATTATTTTATATTTGAGTGGCACTCTCCTATATACGACTCATGAGAATGCGCCCGCAATCTAATATGGTAAACATTCCAAAACACAAGTCAAATATCACAATGCACATAGAAAAGAAGCTGAAAAATAAGAAGAAGGCTTTGGGGAATGGGTGAAAGGTGGACAAACAGTTATGGTCATGTGAAGGTTAGAATGAGCTAGCAACTGACCAATGATAAATGAATACTCAATCCAAACTTTCGATTAATTCCCAAAAGACGAATAACGAAGCCAGAAGAAACGGATTGGCTTATTACACACGAAACACAAGAGTGAACTCCTTCTAAACATTGAATTGACATTTTGAGGAGATACTCAAAACTTCTTCTTTTATTTCTTTTTCTTTCTTTTTTCGATTTTTTTCTTTTCAATTTTTTTCATTTTTCTATTTCATTTTTTTTTTTGAACATAACATCGCTTTTTGGACATTTTGGTTCTCCCAAATTCGCTTTAACATAAAAGAGCAAATCTTCTCAAAAGAGCACCCATACACCATAGTCTAGCTATTAGCTCAAAAGGTAGGCAGTTTTTATGTGTAGCTATTATTTTGTGAAGCATTTGTATGAAGGGGCTAATTTTGAGGGGTAATTCAAAGTGAAAAAGGCTTCAAATCTTAGTGAATCATGAATGCAATGCTTATGGGAATGAAATGAGAACCATACTTATGCGTTTTTGATGTGACGCAAATCATAAGGAGAAACTACACACACCTAATTGGGATCAGGTATAGATGTACCGATCACTGGAGGCTCTACCTTACCGTATATGTAGTTTGCCAAAGTCAAGATCAAGCCTAATAAGTCTAAAATCAATCCCTCACCCACTGTGTACAAGACATCCCCATGTATGCAAAATCCCGTCAAAAGCGTGAAACATTGGCTAAAAAGCTACAATAAGGGAAATGCATTGAGGAATGACATTATGCACAACACAATTGGGTGGACAAAACACACAACTTTTATTAATTTTTTTTAATTTTTTTGATTTTTTTGGATTTTTCAAATTTTTCAAATTCAATAAACAACTAGACTAAATAAACAACGACACAAACTAAATCCCTCCCCCAAGCTAGAATAACACATTGTCCTCAATGTGCGAAACGGGTTTAAGCGCACAAAACACAAAGAAGGACAACATAACCAACAAAGGAATGGGGGACGACTCAACAAAATGGTAAGGAAAGAAAAGAAAACATACAACCGTGCAGCAGCTCCCCCAAGCTAGCTTGAAAACGGGGGCAAAGTACAACCCAAGCACCAAAGTACCTGTGATGAACAAGCTACTACAATACTAGATAAAATTATTGTCTTATTGTCAAAGCTATTAGAACCAAAACCAAATGAATTATTTAAAAATTAACATTATTAAATTGTCCAACAAAAATAATTTATTTCATAACAAAAATATAATAAAACACGGGTTGCCTCCCGCGAAGCTTTATTTAAATGTCTTGCTAGACTCTTTATTAATGAAAATCATTCTTTGTGCCTTAAAAAGCATGTCAATGCCCTTAGAAGTCGATCATATACCTGCGCATGAGCTATACAAAAACATATGTAAGCAATTGACAAGATATAGGCATGAAATATTGAAGGTAAGAATTGATATATCTTATCATTGTGCGCATGACAAATTTCATAGGTGTGTGGAGGCTAGGGTTTTTGTACCTCTTTTGTTGTGTGTGATGCTAGGCTATTTATAGGGTTGAGAGGTTGCTCAAATGTGTCCAGATTCATCCCCTAGACAACCTAATAAAGCACTCCATTAAGGCTTGCATTAAAGAGAGGTAGATGAAGAGAAGATGCATTCATCAGCAGACTTCCTTGATCGGGGAAGTGGTAATCCGATCGGGGAAGTTGTCAGTTCAGAATTTTGACTTTCGTTTGATCTTCCCTTGGTACGTGACTTGATCTATCTT
Organism: Heliosperma pusillum; assembly: GCA_022085475.1. Classification (NCBI taxonomy): domain Eukaryota; kingdom Viridiplantae; phylum Streptophyta; class Magnoliopsida; order Caryophyllales; family Caryophyllaceae; genus Heliosperma; species Heliosperma pusillum. The sequence goes on along the minus strand of JAIUZE010014058.1, from coordinate 57,822 downwards.
GACTCCATTGACTTTAGATTCGAACGGGGACGTAAATAACACCTCTTGGGCCTCATTTCCTCCCCTATTCTGGCCTGATCATATCCCCAAGGGTTAAGGGTCGGAGCATGAGGTTTGAGACGACTTTCGTCGACGAATAGCAAAACCGTCGCAACTTGTGCATATGAGCTCGGAATGACTTGAAACTTGTTCCCTTTGACTCGGAACCTCTAGATCTTTATAGCATGCCATCTTAACCTCACGTAATCGTCCTTCTTATCTTCTCCTTGCTCATATTTCCTTCAAATGACGGGATTTGAAGTAGAAACGACTCAATTCCTACAAATGACATTAAAGCACGAGAAATACTGCAAAGGAGAGATTAGCTCATAAAATCACTCTTTAAAGTGGATAAACCATATCAAATCGAGCTAAAATGAGGGGATAAAATCATACAAATATTCACTTATCAGGTATGAAGCGCATAAACCGAATATAATGTACTTTGAGGATAATATTTATAATTTTATGTAGTGGTTTGCTAATTTACCTTCAAAAGGCAATACAAATGCAATATTAACGACTATTTTAATCAAATGATAGTTTGATTATTTATTATGTTTCATTTTGTGAAATTAAATTTAATTAGGGTGTACTTATTAACAAATTATATTTTTCGGACTGTTTAGGTCTACGACCGGACCAGACCGAATATTTCGGGTTCGGTCCGGTCCAAGACCGAAGTTTTTAGGTCCGGTCTTGGTCGACAAATTTTATGTTTTCGGTCTTCGGTCCGGTCGGGTTTGGTCCGTTCCGGTCTTCGACCGATGCTCACCCCTAGTACTTGCACATACATTTCAGTCAACATTGTTATTTTATGCGTTATATAGTTAGAATTTTACGGAATAATAGTTTATTTGTTGTCTAGTATATTATATTTAAGTTGATACTTACCTCATCTGTTCTAGAGAATTATTTACACATACTTCCTCCCTTCAACTCCACTCTACCACTTTACCTTTTCATGTTCGTCAACGCGTGTTTTACGCGTTAAATATCGTTAGCTACGTCTTTTCAAAAATTAAAAAATTTAGATATTTTTAATGTACTCGTAAAGACGAATCAAACAATATCACACATGAATATATTTTCACTTATTTATTGAGAGAAAATTGCAATTAGATGATCATACATGAATAGTGTACAAAATTGAATATGATAGAGTGGAGTTGAAGGGAGGTAATATTATTTTGTGAGGAAAAAATAAAGTAAGTGTAAATTATTAACTGAGACGTACAGAGTATGTTAGAATATGAACCTATCAAATATGACCAACCAAATAGAGACATCGTGTAAGACCACCCCACTGTTCTAACTCAATTAGGTCTTTAATATGGTGCGCGCGGGTTCCGTTGTGATATATCTTGAAATTATGATGAGGGTTTCACTTGAGAAGTTTGCGTGGTAGCTTTGATTCTCATTTTGTTTTTTGTAGGATAGGAACGTGTGATCTTGCTAAAAGAACCCTCTACGCTCATGAAAGTCTAAGCCAAACGGTATGTCACCTCCCTCTGATTCTTGGGGAAACCCTTGTGTCATCATCATTGGTGCTTTCCAATGAATCGTTAAGTAACCCTCGACCGAATATGATAGGTTTGTGTTTGAGGCAGGCTTCTGCCCAGGGGCCACTCGACCCATTTAGCGAGGCACTCGCTCGAGTATCGTTGACACGGTCGAGTGTGTTGTTTACTCGGTCGAGTGTCCGGTTGGGGACGTGTTATGATTAAGATGATTAGAGTTTTAGAAACTTATACCCTCATTTTTTAAATCATTTATAATTAACCTAATTTTATTTATAAACTTCTTTAACCACCTTAATCATCTTCGAAGCAAGGGTTTGTCATCGTTGAGCATTCAGAATATCTCTTTTCCGTATCATTTGCATTAGTAGGTGTTTATCATTCTTAATCAGTTTAGTTATTGTTGATTAGTGAATTGTAAACCCTAATCCGGGTAATTTGGGGAGTGGGCTAGTTAAGCATAGATGTTGATATTAGTATTGTTGTGTATGATTTTTAGGTGAGGATTTCGTGAAGGAGCAGTTCTAGCTCGTCCTTGTTGCGTTGTTGTAATCGAAATTTTAAACTGAGGTAAGGTTTTCCCTACACAGTATGATTATACCTTTCTTGTATTGGTTGTTATTGTGGTTGATTAATTGTGATTATTGTGGTATTATAATTATGATTGTTGGAGGTGTTGGTTGAATATCGTCAGCCATATCGGGAGATGGTTTCACCCCAATGTCTCGTGACGATGTCAAATCGGGTCGTATCAATTAGGATAATTTAGTTACCTGTTAATGTTAATTTATGGGTCTTTAGTACTCGTAATGTATTAAGTACTTCTCTTACCCTTTTGTTGCAATTTCATTTAATTAGATTATTTTGGAAAGTGATTGATGTAAAGCATTGAAATGTATGCCTATAAGGTCCCATTTGTGAGGTTTTGGTTGTTTTGTGTTGTTTTGGAAGCCTTGGGATGCAAAAATAAGACCAAAATGAAGATTTGAAGTCTCAATTTTGCAAGAGTCAACTTCAAACTTGAATATCTATAGTTCTAAACCTCATATCGATGCAAGACCAACTTGAGGTGATAGCTTATTTTCTTATCTTTCCAACGGTTGGTCACACGCTCATTAGGCCAAGATACGAAGGAGATACGGTTTCGCAAAAAGGTGTTGGGGAGCTGAAAAACGCAGGCTGCGCAAACCTTTGGTTATTTTAGCTCTTGGGTGATTTTTGGGGTTTCTTTTTGGGTGCTTAACTTATATTTTAATGCCTAGTATAGATAGATGATGTTGGGATATATTAGAAACCATCAATTATCATCTTGTATCACACACTTCTTAGAACATTAGTCCCTAAATATTTCATTAGTGCTTGTATTAGGAGAATTATGTATTGCTTTGCTTTGGTTTTGAAGACTTTGGGTAGCTAAACTCTTTTACTAGTGTAATTCTACTGAAAGGTCCAATCTTTTGCTACTAATTGTAAGAATTCAACCTTTATCTTTCTTATTAGTAGTTTTTATCTTGTCTTTATGATATTGTTGAATGTTTAATCATTAAGTTTGATCATTTTTTTGTTTATTTCATTCATCTTATACTAATGTTAAATGAATGGGTTAATTTATACAATATATAGTAACAAGCTTGCATCTTGTCTTAAACGAGTTAGTTTTTACATCTTGTGAGTGGATATTACTTGACATTCTTCACTAGTTGGCTTAGATTAGTGTTGGCGTTTCTAATCTTGATTCTATGAATTGAATGTTCTTAAAGTCTCTATCTTTTTCTCTAGTATCGGGTTAGATGCTAGTTGATTTGTGTAGAGAAGGCGATGATACATTGGCTTAGATGTTAGTCACTAAAGTGAGTTTAAGGTTATATTAGGCTAAAAAGTATGGGGGTTGGTATTCTTGCATGAAATTTGGTAAATTATTCCTTGAATAGTATAGTTATTGTAACACCCGTAATTTTAGTAATTAGAATTTAATAATATTTCATTGTTATTAATTAGTCTTAGTTTTAGTCTTAGACTAGAATTTTAATTATTGGGTTATATCCGTGCCTATTCCATAAATTCTGAACGCATAATCGGGTTCTACTCAGAAATTCAAGTTGGTATAGGCACAAGTAAAGGTTGGACCTTCTATTTCCCTTAATCTACCAAAACTAAACTCACTATCTGCCTTCACCTTTCATATTTCAGCAAACATATCACCTCCATCTTCCCCACTAGTACCCTAGATCTCCATTTTCACCCATGAATCTTTCAAACTCAAAACCACCATAAATTCCTCATCTCTTACTTTTTTTCCTTAATTTTTGTTTCATTCTTCATCTTTTCTTTTTCTCTTTTTTTTAAGGTAAGAAAGGCTCTTGCTTATAGAATTTAATTTTCCCATTGGATTTTCTTGTAAGAGGAGACCTTCAAGACCCGGAGAAGGATTATTTTCTTATTGAAGAGGAACTTGAAGAGTGAAAAGCTAGCAAAGGTAAAGTAAACGGGTTACTCGGTGTCACATCTTATGTGTTTGGGATAGATTTTTGTATGAAAGATGATTTCTTTATGTTTTGCTAGTATGAAATTGTGACTACTGTGAAACGAATTTCTCCTCAACTTAATTTAAATGGAAATAACTAGAGATGTTTGACCTAGAGATAGATAGAGAAAATCGTCTTCTCTAGGGTTGGAAACTGTGATTGATTATTGTGCTCAATGGCAAGGAAGTCATCTCAATCTCAAAAAAAGAAACATCATAGTTCAACTAAACATTCAGGAAATTCTATTACAAGAAAAGCACTAAAAGAAACGATTATGCAAGGTCCTACGAATGAGGAAGAGCAAAAACCAAAAATTCTACACGAATTAACAGGGATCAGAGAGGAAGGTGTGGATGAATCTGAATCGGATTCTGAGATGTGGATGAATCTAAATCGTATTCTGAGATCAGAGAGGAAGGCCCTTGGTTTCAAAAGAACGGCAGGAAAATACTTGAAATAATATAGGATGATCCGACTGAATTGCTTCAAATTACATCGGAGGATGTGCAAGGAGAGTTGGAGTACTGGAAACAAGCAGTGTATGGATTTGTGATAGGGGCAAATCCACCATGACGAGTCCTTGAGGGCTTCCTGAAAAGGATATGGTGTAAATACACCATTGATAAGATATCCTTTCTTTCAAATTAGTCTTTATTGCTAGATTTAATACTAATGAAATGAAAAAGAATGTTTTAAACAGTGGACATTACCTGTTTGATAACAAACCAGTTATTTTGAGATCTTGGAAGCCTGATACTGAACTAGCAAAGGAAGAACTCAAAACTGTTCCTGCATGGATATGACTACATAAATTACCACTTAAATTCAGGGGTCAAAGTTTGAGCAAAATAGCAAGTCTAGTTGGCAAGTATGTTAAGAGTGACACACCTACAGACATAAAAACTAAATTTGGATTTGCAAGGGTGATGGCAGAGTTGCAGATGGGGCAAAAGTATCCAGATAAAATAAAATTTCTGGATAAGAAGCAACAATTAGTTTATATTGAAATTGAATATGAATGGAAACCAATCATATGTTCCAACTGCAAGTTGATTGGACTTGAGAAGGACAAATGCAGGAAAAACACGAAAATAATTCATAAAATACAGAGGAAAGAGTGGAGACCTGTGCAAAGAACTGTGGTCCTAGAAAAGGCTGTTGTACCTACTCATAAAGTAATCCAAATAAAAAAGCAAAACAATTCATTTATAGAGACAACGCCCATTACTGCGGTGGTGATTAACACAGGTAGGACAATGTCCCCTGTCAGGCTTCTCAAGGCTTCTTGACAGGGTCTTGAAAATGTCAGTAGGGTGTAACCCACAACTCCAACTTACATGGAGGTGCTGAATGGCTCAAGTTCGCAAAATAAAGGGATTGGCATATCTTGTATTGATCCCCTCAATCTACATAATTAATGAATATTGGTTTTTGAAATGTGAGAGGGATGAATAAGGAGGGGAAACATAGAATTATAAATAGTTTTTCACCAGCTAATAATGTAGGCCTTTTTAGTCTACTAGAAACTAAGATTAAGTCTCCAAATTTGAATAAAACTGTGAACACAGTCTTTAAGGATTGGAGTATTTCTACGAATAATGCTCATCATCAAGGAGGGAGAGTTTGGATACTTTGGAACCCAAGCTACTACGATGTCAGCTTCCTTGCATATGATGCTCAGTATATACATACTCTTGTGACTAATAAGGTGACTCAACAACAATTCTAGTTCACTTGTTTTTATGCTTACATTAGTGTTCAGGAGAGGGAGAACATGTGGGACAGTCTTAAGGAATTTGGTACTCAGATTCAGGGTGCATAGGCCATAAGGGTGATTTCAGGAGGTAATGTGAGTATGAATGAAACGGAACCTATTCAAGACTGTATTGAGACTAGCAATGTGTGATATCCAAGCTTCAGAGGCTTATTATACCTGGAATAATAAGTAACCCCCAGAAACAAGAGTCCATAGCAGGCTGGACATATTTTTTGATAAATCAGGATTGGGGGGAATTATATGCCTAATTGGTATGCCAATTTCCTCCTTGAGGGTCACTTTGACCATACACCCTGCTAGGTTAGTCAGATGACCAATAATACTCATGTGAATAATCCTTTCAAATACTTTAATATGTGGAGTTCAGCCCCAAACTTTCATGAATATGTAAATTCAGTCTGGACTCAGAACGTTTATGGTACCCTTATGTATAAAGTCGTAAGGAAATTGAAGATTTCGAAACCTTTACTCAGGAAACTGAACATGGCACAGTTCTCTAATGTGGAGAATAAGGCCAATATTACAACAACAACGCTTCATCATATACAACAATAGCTTATTGCTAACCCTTTAAATGCTGATCTTATCAGAGAAGAGAGGGAAGTCAGACATACCTCTAGGGTGCTCTAGGAGGCTAAGATGGAATTCCTCAAGCAAAAAGCTAAAGCTCACTGGGAAACATATGGGGATATCAATTCCTCATATTTCCATGGGATCATAAAGGCAAGAAGGAACAAAACTTTCATTCATCCGATTAAGGAGCATAAACTACAAGAAAACAGCGTTATGCGACTGATTTTAGTCGCCAAAATGAATTTGGCGACTAAAATTAGTTGCCAAGTCCCACTCGCAGGCCTTAGTCGCCAAATAGAACTCGCGCGACTGATTTCAGCCGCCAAATTTGGCGACTGACAAAAGCATCGCCAAATTGCCAAAATGGCGACTGAAATCAGTCGCCAGAGTTGGCGACTGTTAGTAAAAGTAGTCGCCAAATTGGCGACTGAAATTAGTCGCCATTTTGGCAATCTCAGTCGCCAATTTGGCGACTGCTCTTGGCCTTCAATCGCCAATTTGGCGACCACTCTGGGGGAATCAGTCGCTAAATTGGCGATTGAAATCAGTCGCTAATCAGTCACCTTATCAGAATTTATTTGTTAAAATACAGAGGATTTAGCGACTGAAATTAGTCGCTATAGGAACATTTCAGTCGCCAAAACCCCTTATTTTTTGCAAAACAAATTCTGTTTTTATCCTGCCATTTCATTACCATACCATACCCTGCACGTACAATAGGAAATAACAACAATTTTACACATTTATAACAACACGATGAGAAACCAACACTCTCATATATAACATGAAATTGAAATGAAGTTTACAAATCTTGAAAAAGGTTAAGAAATCCAAGTTTAAACATCACAAAAAACAAGTTTCTAAACTAAAATCAAAAGCCAGGGAAACCCATTTCAGCTTACAAACCGCCACCTCCATTGGCATCATCATGATCTCGCCGAAAGAGATTCGGACCTTGATTGCAGTTATTGAACAAGGTTTCCATGGCTTTAAACGTTTCTTTCATTTCCCGAACTTCTTCATCCCTTTCGGCGTTTCTTCTTCTTTCTTCATCTTGTTGGGGTTGGAGTTAACTACGAGTCCCGACTCATACGTTTGTCTTGAGCTAGAATGCATCCTTTTTCTTGGAGCTTGGTAGAATACATTATTAGCCGAGCCAATTCCGTACACAGATCCCTTCTTGAAACCCTCAACCAAGTCGAACCAAATCTCATTATCGGGCTTCTCGGGTTGCTTTGCTTTCTCGGCTAAAAATGCATCCTAAAAAATATAAACATTATGATTAAAAATAGCTACAAAATAAGATAAACATTCAAAAAAATGAACTTATTGTATAAATAAAAAAATGGTTTGAAACTTACATATAGTTCCTTGTCTTTCGGCTTAATCCAGTATCTTCTATCGTCTTGGAGTCGAAAATGGGTGTCAAGGAAGAGATCCGGAGCCGTGAGCGTGTTACCTTTTTTCTTCTTAACCTTCTAAAATAAGAAAGACATGTATATGAAGATTTTAATAATAAAAAGAATTTAAGTTATAATTTTCAAATGGAAGAAAAAGTGGATTAAAATGTAAAATTACACCCAAAACTAGGTCCAAGAAAGATCTAGATCCTCCGTGATGTGAAGGCTCAGTCGCTCCATCTTTCTTTCCTCCACTTTTATTGATTGATGCTTGGGCCGACTTAGCCATAAACTCCCGGGTTTCACGATATTTCAGCATTTCTTCATATGCACCACCTACAATTTAAATTAGTATCATAAAATATGATAAAATTGTATTAAATTATAACTATATACAAATAACAAAAGAAATTAAATACCTCTCATATGCTCCGGCTCCTTCTTCCTCTTGAAAACCTTATACATATTGTCCTTTAACCGTCTTGTGCATGTCTCATTGTACCTTTCACGTACAATATACTCTCATCCCGCTGGCAGTCAAATGTTCTCTACAAAAACACAGTAAGTATTAGTAAAATAAATTATTAATTGAAAATTATAATAATATAATAAAATATATACAAAAATATACCCTTAAGTTATTGAACCATTCCTCTTTTTGTGTGGGTGTAGCCTTTGTCCAACAAGTAGGAGCAACCCCCGTCATCTTCATCTTTGTACTTTGAGTACAACCTCGTACAACCTTTTGAGCCGAAAACCTGAAAAATAATATATACATTATTAAGTACAAGTATGCATTTATGTTAAATAATGTAAAATATTTATAAAATAATAAATTAAAGATATTGATTGTCTTACCAAAAACCCGCGGGATCAAGTATCATCTTCCCGTCCGAGGTGAACTGGATCTCCGATGCCTGATCAGATGACTCATGGTCATTGGTCGATTCCTCAACCACTGGACCCTGATCCATAACCTCTTTATCTTCCTCGTCGACTGAAGAAATACTATGGCGTTTATTAGAACCGCCGCCACGTTGTCTACCTCGACCTCCCGCCATCTACAATTGCACATATATAATTGTTAGAAAGTGTTAATAACATAAAATAAAAACATAAAAATAATAAAAGTCTTTCAACCTAAAATATATATCTTTACCCAATTAATCATCATCATCAAAGTCGTCATCATCATCATCATCATCATCATCATCATCATCATCATCATCATCACTATCACCACCACCATCACCGTCAACTTGACCATCACCATCACCACCTCCACCTCCATCACCGTCAACTTGACCATCACCATCACCATCACCACCTCCACCTCCATCACCGTAAACTTGACCATCACCATCACTATCACCTTCACCATCACTTTCACCTTCACCATCACTTTCACCTTCACTACCTTCACCGTCATCCTCGTTTTCCAAATCCTGATCCTTTTCATTTCCATTCTCATAAATGATTTCATCAGGTGGAGACAACATAAACCCGCTAGATACTATTTCTTCTTGAAAAAAGGTTGTATCTACTTGTGAGTGTGCTTTTGTCTTAAAGATTGCACACCATTGCTTTTGATTTCTATCATTCCTCGTGCTTGGATAAGAAGTGAAATATACTTGATTGGCTTGATGTGCGAGTATAAATGGATCATACTTTGAGTATGTCGGGGTATGATTCACTTCGACGAGTTTATAACGTTCATGAACTTCCATACCGGCCACAGCGTTATTCTTCTATTCACACTTATAAAACACAGTTTTATAAGAACGCTCACGCCCATTATAACTCAACCCAAAGATATCCTCAAATATACCATAGTATTCATTGTCATCAAGAGAAGAAATAGAAACACTGATGCGTGTATTTTGTATAGACTTTTTAGTCCATTTATGCACGCATTTCTATGTCATTTAGGTGATATTATGTCACTATATGCCTCTATTTGGCTACTTTGTACTTTCATTACCATTTTGTAGGTACAAGCTGCGTAGTAGCGGAAACCGAGCCAAAACAGTACACTTTGCATGCATTTAGGAGAATGGAAGGAACGGAACAGAAGCTCTTGCATGGGAAAGCGTGAAACCGCTCACAATCAAGTCCAAAGCCATGTCTAACACTATATGCTAGGCTAGAGGACCTCGATCGACCTTATCTTTGGTCGATCGAGGGGAGTATTGATGAAGAAGACCTCGATCGAGCTGTCATCTGCTCGATCGAGGGGTAGCTGTTGAAGAATTAGTCGATCGAGAGGATGAAGTTCTCGATCGACTGATATTCTCGAATAAAGGCCTCGATCGAAGGGAATTTTCCCTCGATCGAGTGAAATCTATCACGGGCTTTAACTCCATAGACTTATTAGGTTAAAAGTCGTGTTATGCATTATATAAGACTTTTAGTCGTCATTAATTAGAATTATCAACTACTTAGCAGACCCTAATCACTCACCATTAGTTTTCTAAATTTTCTGAATCTTTAAGTTTACATTCGGATTTATTATCGACGCGGATTTGTTCTTTACGCCGGAATTGCTAAGATTGTAAACTCTTTTCTCTCCTATATTCTTAATCTTTGTTCTAGTCTTAATTACTGCTTTACCTTTCTTAATTGCCGCGTTATTATTCTTTATGCTTGTTAATTACGATTATATCATGTCTAATGTCATATATTCAATCGTTTTTATTGTTAGCATCATTAATAGTATGAGTAGCTAATTCCCTTATGTGTTAGGATGAGGAAAACTGTAATAAAGGGATGGTAGGATAGAGTATATTAGTTAATCTTGAGTATGAGAATCGATCTAAGCGGTATAATTGAGGTTAGTCGAATGAGTGCACGCAGGAGACTAGCTAGGTAGTTAACCCCGACCTGGATCGAGAGATTGGAAGGGAAAGGCTTGCTTAGAATTGATAGGTGACTCCTAAGAGGGCGAAAGTTAATTAGGAAAATCCCTAGGGTGGTTTGAGACCGAGAGGAGAAAACCATTGCCCTTTTCATTGATAGATTGACTGACTTAGTTGACCCGTAGATGCCGATATTGCAATAGACCGAATCGTAGCATATTCTTCCTTTTTCTGATTTATTTCGTATTTATCTCTACCTTTATTTCACTTCCCTTAAATCTTATTTAGTTTAGTTTAAAACCAATTCAAAAACCCTAGACTGTGACTGACAGACTTAGATTACAGTTAGTTAATTTCCTCCCTGCGGAGATCGACCCTATTTCCGCTATCTTCTTTAGTTAGTAGACTTAGGCTTTTATTTTTTGGTGTATAACGACTCGCATCAAATTTTGGCGCCGTTGCCGGGGAGGCAATTTAATTTTCTGTTTATTTATTTCTGTCTCGTCTTAAGGAATTTCTTATTCCTTAAGACTGTTCTTATTTTCTCTCTATAGTTGTGTATGCGCAGGTACTAAAGGCTCGAGTTAGTGGAAGCTGATCCAGAACCCGAAAGAACCTTCTTACGCAGAAAGAGAGGGTTAGATAAGACTGTTTAGGAGGAAGACTTGAGTACTTCTGACTCCATCTTCGACAGTTTTATTTTCGAGGAAGATTCGACTGTTGAGACTACCGTATCAGCGAAGATGCCTAACATTGCTAGTCACTCTGAGCCCACCGCTCCATGTATACCCCGGGGATTCAAACTTACAACGGACGAAGATGGAATTTCTTTTGATCTTCGTCCGTCTTATATCAAGCTTGTTCAGCAGGACAAGTATAGGGGTGTGGCTGGGGAAGATCCGAGAAAGCATATGGAGACTTTTGCTGATTACTGCTCTTCTATTCCAGTTTTTAAAGGGGTAACACAAGACAAGATCAAGGAGGTCTTGTTCCCTTTTTCTCTTACCGACAATGCCAAAGATTGGTTGAAGAATCTGAATAGAGAAGAACTTGGCATTACTGACTGGACTACACTTGCACTTGCCTTCTACAAGAAGTATTTTCCACCACAGAGGACGAATGCTTTGAGGGGTCAGATTACAAATTTCAAGTAGACAGTTCATGAAAATCTCTATAAGTCCTGGGATCGATTTAAGACGCTAGTGAGGTCTGTTCCTCACCATGGGTTCGAACAGTGGTTTCTATGTAAACAGTTTTACAACGGGTTGTATGATGATCATCAACCTATCTTAGATGCCGCATCGAACGGGAGATTCCAGAAGGAGATAGATGATGATAAGGGTTGGAAATTGATCGAGGAGATGGCAACCCACTGTGCTAAATATGGTAATCCAAGAAGTGGTACACGGACAGTAGCTAGTGTTGATTTTGACGGTCTAGATGCTAAGTTGGATAAACTGAATGCCAGACTTGACAAATGGGAGAAATAGGCTGCAGATAACCAGCAGACGGTTCATTTGCTGCAGCGAGATGAAGTGATTACTTGTGAAAGGTGTGGCGAAACTGGTCACACGGCAGTAGATTGTCTTGCAGAAAAGGAGCATGTTTGTTCCTTTCAACAATATCGTCAAGGAGGTGGTTACTACAATCAGGGGAATATCCATCCCAACTTGAGATGGACGAGCCAGAGTGTCCTAAATCCTACTCCTCCACCGCAGCAACCGACTTATCAACCGCCGCATAAGCAAGGATTCCAAAAAATCCAGTCTTCACGACAAGCTAGTTCCTCATCTGGAGGAATTTCAGAAGTTAGAGAGCTAAAGTCGATGATACAAGCTTTAGCTACCCAATTGAGCAAATTTGATCGCCGCAACGAATGCTACCATTAAACTCCTGGAGTCGCAGATTGCTCAATTGGCGGGAGCTAGATCGATTAGGCAACCTAGCCAGTTACCGTCCCAGACCGATAAGAACAAGGAGACACTGGACATGATCACTCTGCGAAGCGGTCTCGCTTATGACAATCCTGCTGGTACCGTTGCTGATATCTCTGGTGCGAATCCCAATGTTTCAAAGGCTGATGCTGATATTGTTATCGATCGAGGAGTTCATTCTACTCGATCGAATGATTTGAAGGGAAATTCACTCGATCGAGAGGTTGCAGTTCCTCGATCGAGTGAATCAGAAAGACAAAAGCTCGATCGAGAAGGTTCAGTTTATCGATCGAGTACTTTGATTGATGATGCTGCTCGATCAAGCAGTTTGAGTTCCAAGAATGATCGATCGAGTGACATCGATACTCGATCGATGGGTCCTAATGAGCGAGAAGCTCGATCGAAGGGGTTAAGCAAGCGGATGATTAACAATGCGATTGTCAAGGATATGCAACGTGGATCACCTGACGTTCCAGTTCCGTTTCCCGGTCGGTTGAAGAAGGCTAAGGTCGAGATGGAATTTGCTCGGTTCGCTGACATTGTACGCGATCTTTAGGTGAATGTTCCATTTGCAGACCTCTTATTAAAGGTACCCTCTTACTTGAAATTTATGCGTGAAATTCTCTTACGTAAGAGGTCAGTCGATACTGTAGAGACTGTAGCTTTGACTGAGGAACGCTCCGCGTTCCTCCAGAACAAATGCCCACCTAAACTGCCCGACCCAGGTAGCTTTTCCATACCGTGTCATATAGGTACCTATCTTATAGATAATGCGTTATGTGACCTAGGAGCTAGTGTTAGCGTCTTACCTTTGTCTTTAGCCAAACGGTTAGGCTTCACCAAGCTTCAGTGTAGCAACATGACGGTGCAAATGGCAGATAGGACCTTGTCCCGACCTTTAGGAGTCATAGAGGATGTACCTGTGCAAATAAGGAGATTCTTTATCCCGGTTGACTTCATAGTATTGGACATACCTGATGATTATCACACTCCCATCATTTTGGGAAGACTGTTCTTGCATACTGCGCAAGCGGTTATTGATGTCGGGTTACGGACATTAACTTTTTAGATAGGTGGGGAGAACCAAGTTTTCACTCAGTCTCGTGCTAGTAAAGGTCCCATGCTTGTTTCACCATGTCACGCGCTCCCCTTAGCTGACATAACACTTGATTTGTTTACACATGACAAAGCTTCGGTTCTATCGAGCCTATAGCTCATGTTTGTGATATTCCTATTGCTACCGTAACACCTCCGCCCCAGCTTGGGAGCGAATTGGAGGAACGCGCTGTTGTGTGTTGTCTTACATATAATAGATCGGCAACATTAGAGCTAAAGAAGGGAGAGTCATGTTTGCGTGATGGTATCAAGAAGAAGTCCAAGAAGGACAAAGGAGTTCGCACATATTTGAGTGATTCGGAAGTGGAGCTAGACTCCAAGAAAAGATCGTATGTGTGGAAAAAAAAGTCGGAAATTACCGCAGCTGAGGGTAATTCCGCAAGTCAAAGGCCTGACGGTGGCCTTGTCACAAAACTATTTGGTTATTAGCCGGGTTTGCAACCCCGTGCAATTTGTAAATAACAATTTATTACGTTTTTGCTAGACATTAGACAATTAGACAATTTACTTAGATTAGACATTACGTTATAATCCGTAGTTTAGATAAACAATTGACTTTTCCTGTTAGACACTTTTTGGTATTTTTTGGGTATCGTTTTGTATCGTTTTTGCAGGAAAAGGAAGCGGAAATCAATTGCCACAAGTCGAAAGCTGTGCAAATAGGAAAACCATTCGATCGAGTAAATTGTTACTCGATCGAGAGACTTGGGGAACAAAAAGACCTCGATCGAGTAGAATTCAAATCGATCGAGGGGAATTCAAAACGATCGACTAAACTGAGGATCATCAAAAGATAGTCCTCGATCGAGTAAACCAGAACTACTCGATCGAGCGGTTCTGCCTGAAAAAAGTTCTCGATCGAGTAGAATTTCTACTCGATCGACCGAACTAACCAACCTATATAAGAGAAGTCTTCGATCCCCTTTCAATTTACTCGATCCCAATTCCCCTTTGTTCTTCATCTTTCGATTTTTCTGCCCTTTCTTACCTGCAATTCGTGTTAATACCCAAATTAATTACCGTTTACATATACCCTAGTACTTTACTATTGCAATTGATCAAAAAGCCCTTTCTTTTTCACCTTTAATTTCGATCTATTTGAAGATTTCGTGAATTTAGGGTTTGCTAATTCGATTTATTCGAATTTGACCGATTAACTGCTATTTTTTTTGGGTAATCATCAACAAGTAAGTATCTCTTTACTATTCTACTAGTTAATTCGTAATCCCTTCCCTTTTTTCGATTCACTTAGGGTTAGAATTTGATTATACGATTAATCTAGTGAATTAGATGTTATTAATTGTTTCTTGTTGATTTCTTTGTTGTTATGGAGTCGAGTTCAGTCCCTAGTCAGTCCGTGGTTCCCGAGGTTGTCACTGAGACGACGACTGAAGCGATTTCCGCTACTGTTGTGACCGATACTGCTGTCACCACTACCGAGACTGCCGCTGCGACGGTCACCACAGAGCATACTGAGACTTCACCTGCAATCACTGTCACTTCTGCGGCCGTTGTTTCAGCGACCACTATTGAGGTCGCTCCGCCTTCCAGCTCATCACTCATTCCTTGCAAGAAGGCATTGACATCCAGCCAGCTAGCCACGCATAAGCTAGCTACTGCGCGAGGATTGGCACCACAGAAGGCTCTCAAGGCTGCTAGTCAGCCATCTAGCGTGGAGTCTCTCGGGACACTACCACGGATTAGGGAGGTAGAATTCATTTCTAGCATTCACCGGAAACAGTTATCTTATTTACTTGACTCCCCTATCCATTTGAGCCATTTTCTGCACCGTCCTGACCTAGAAAAGCTAGGTTTATTTACTGATATTTGCCTATTACTTAACGGGACGGGGATGTCGGGTTTGACCTCGATGAGGGAGTATACATATCGAGTACCTACGCTTGATTTTTTCAGTTCCTATACTTTTCAGGCCAATATGTATGCTACCTCACCGTCTAGCGCTTGCATTCATTTCCGACTCTTTAATGAGTCGCATTCCTGGACATTAGCTAGTTTTGGGAAGGTTTTGGGTCTATCGAGTGACGGTCTTTTGGCAGCTCCTAGGAAGCTGTTGACCCAGGTTTGGACCGCCCTTTCTCACACACCTTACGTCACTCGTAGGGTAGCCCACGTTCACCACCCCTCGCTGCGCTATTTTCTGCGACTCTTAGGCGAGTCGATTTTCGCTAAACCAGAACCGAACAACATCAACAACACTGAGTTAGCCATTTTGGCGAGGTACCTGAACGTTGATAGCGGTACCCCATTTGTCCTGAACATAGCTTACTTAGTGGCTCTTCACTGGAAGAACCTAGAGTCTAGGGTGTCTAGCGCCGTAGTCTGTGGCGGTCTGGTCAGTAGGACTGGCCACCACCTTTATTCAGACTTCCCTAGGACTCATTTGCGCTTAGGACCTGGCGTCGACATAGATATACCTGTCATGGTCGGGTTTGCATGGATCACGGGCTCTGGGCGTCGGATGTGGAAGATATGTGGTTCTACATCCGTTGTCTTCCCTTGCCCTACATTACCTTCTCTTTCAACTCTCACTACTGCGAGAGGGGTGAAACCCCCTCCCCCTGTTTACCATCTACCTTTCACTACTACACCTTCCTCTTCCACTAAGAAGAGGAAGAGAGCTTCCCCGCAGAGGGATGTTGGAGAGCCGTCGGGTTCTCAGCAGGCTGGGACGACCACTGTCACACCCCCACCTGTCACCACTACCACTCCCCCTCCTGAGTCGGTTTTCCCGGCTAATTTTGTTTGTCCTCCCCTGTTTGAGGCGTCTGAGGTCATGGACCAAGGGCGTCGTGATGCTTTGCTACTTGATATGCGCGGGGATATAGCACAGATGCGACGGGATCAGGCCTTGGCCTTGTTCCCTATCTATGAGGACCATATCCGCAGAGGACGTCCTATTCTGGATGGATGGCCTCACCCCTCGTTCTACAGATACCCGGAGGGTGGGTATCCTTCACCATCTTCTTCTTCCTCTTCTTCTGGAGAGGAAGAGGACGAGACGCCGGCACAGAGGGCCATGCGGGAGCGCGTGGAGTTGGCAGCTAGGAGGCTAGCTCAGGAGGAGGAGAGGGCCCGACGTATAGGGTGGAGATGGAGGAGACTGCTGGGAGGAGGTGATGTTAGCTCCCCAGTTTGTTGCTGGTTTGGGGAAGCTGTTGTTTTGTGAGTTTTTCTATTTGTTTTGTTTTTTTCCTTTCTTTGTATATCTTGCATCCCTTAGGAACATGAATTAGGTTGTGTTTCCCTTTCCCTTATATGCTGTTGTGTTATAGCCAATGAGGACATTGTCTGTTTTGGTTTGGGGAGGTGTTTTGCATCCTTTTGCGTCTGCATTTGCATTTGTATTGCATTCACGTTTACAATTCATGTTAATTAGAAAAAATTGAAAAAAATCAAAAATATCACGTTTATTTTTGCATATAGGCGAGTCGGATTGGAGTCTTGTTCGTGATGAAATTGCACTACAAGTCTATTTTATGCTATTCCTTGCACCATTCTTGACTTACTTAGTAAAATCGAGGTATTGAACTATTGAATTTTGTCTTGGAATTTAAATTTGACTATTAGACTTGACTCAACATTTTGGCAAACTACTTATATATTCTGAGTTATAGAGCCTATAACTGGTGACATTTATGACCAGTTCATCTAGGAATGAGAGTAGTTACTCCCCACATCTCGTGTCATTTGCTTGTATATGAACTTTGATTTCTTATTGCCTGCACGCATTGAGTTTGTGGTCAGTATTACGTGTTTTGAGAATATTTGCATCCCTCTTTTCCTCATTTTACCCCATTAACTCCACATAAAGCCATATCTGCCTGTTACCCTTAACTACATTCTAAACTGAACCTACCTTTGCCGAGCTAGTTTAGTAGTCGAGGTATATTTTACTGTTGTGTCAGTTTTTGGCTCGTTTTTATTGATTGGAGTAGGTATTTGCGAGAAAAAGAAGAGAAGTTATTTATTATACCTCGATCGAGCAGCTTTTAGCTCGATCGAGCAGATGTTGCCGTTTGTTACCTCGATCGAGCGACTTATTTCACTCAATCGAGGGGCTTTTCCCTCGATCAGCCAAGAAAAAAAAAAGAAAAGGAAATGAAAAATGAAGAAAAAATATAATGAAAAAAAACAATTGGCTGAAGTTTTTGTTATTTACACCTTCTATGCTTATTATTATTTGTTGAGGTGTTTTATGGGATTTGTGTTGTATATGCCTAGATATGTTAAGGCATCGAGCATAGTCTTTGATAGTTGGAAGAATGGAACGAGTTCTATTACGGTCTTGTTAGGAACTAGCTTGGCTATTTACCCTCACATTTCCATTAATTGTTTTGCCCCTTCTTACCAATTAGCCTCACATATCCATATTTTTGCAAATGTTCGACACATGATAGTCCTTCAACGGTGGAAATGCGTGTGTACGGTGCTTGAATCATCTTTCATATTAGTTAGCAATGCATGTTGTGTCGGTCGTAGTCTAGGTGAGTGACTATATTGCCTTCTCTCTTTCTTATACATATTTACTTACCAGTTGCTTGTTGAGAGAAGAGTGACCCGTGAGAGTCCGAATTTGGTTGAGTCTTGCAGGGTCGAAAGTCTAATTTATTTCCAAGATTGTATAAATTCGTTCACTTTCGTATTAAGCTTTGTAACAATTGAATAAGTGCATTGAACGGTTGAGCATTGACTTGTAGCTAGCTCTGAGACTTACTCCTTTCCCCTAGGTTCATTTGTTTCCATATATCTGCATTTAGTTTGCTTGAGGACAAGCAAAGGTTTGGTTTGGGGAAGTTTGATGCGTGTATTTTGTATAGACTTTTTAGTCCATTTATGCACGCATTTCTATGTCATTTAGGTGATATTATGTCACTATATGCCCCTATTTGGCTACTTTGTACTTTCATTACCATTTTGTAGGTACAAGCTGCGTAGTAGCGGAAACCAAGCCAAAACAGTTCACTTTGCATGCATTTAGGAGAATGGAAGGAACGGAACAGAAGCTCTTGCGTGGGAAAGCGTGAAACCGCTCACAATCAAGTCCAAAGCCATGTCCAACACTATATGCTAGGCCAGAGGACCTCGATCGACCTTATCTTTGGTCGATCGAGGGGAGTATTGATGAAGAAGACTTCGATCGAGCTGTCATCTGCTCGATCGAGGGGTAGCTGTTGAAGAATTTGTCGATCGAGAGGATGAAGTCCTCGATCGACTGATATTCTCGAATAAAGGCCTCGATCGAAGGGAATTTTCCCTCGATCGAGTGAAATCTGTCACGGGCTTTAAGTTCATAGACTAATTAGGTTAAAAGTCGTGTTATGCATTATATAAGACTTTTAGTCGTCATTTATTAGAATTATCAACTACTTAGCAAACACTAATCACTCACCATTAGTTTTTTAAATTTTCTGAATCTTTAAGTTTACATTCGGATTTATTATCGACGCGGATTTGTTCTTTACGCCGGAATTGCTAAGATTGTAAACTCTTTTCTCTTCTTTATTCTTAATCATTGTTCTAGTCTTAATTACTGCTTTACCTTTCTTAATTGTCGTGTTAGTATTCTTTATGCTTGTTAATTACGATTATATCATGTCTAATGTCATATATTCAATCGTTTTAGTGTTAGCATCATTAATAGTATGAGTAGCTAATTCCCTTATGTGTTAGGATGAGGAAAACTGTAATAAAGGCATGATAGGATAGAGTATATTAGTTAATCTTGAGTATGAGAATCGATCTAAGAGGTATAATTGAGGTTAGTCGAATGAGTGCACGCAGAAGACTAGCTAGGTAGTTAACCCCGACCTGGATCGACAGATTGGAAGGGAAAGGCTTGCTTAGAATTGATAGGTGACTCCTAAGAGGGCGAAAGTTAATTAGGAAAATCCCTTGGGTGGTTTGAGACCGAGAGGAGAAAACCATTGCCCTTCTCATTGATAGATTGACTGACTTAGTTGACCCGTAGATGCCGATATTGCAGTAGACCGAATCCTAGCATATTCTTCCTTTTTCTGATTTATTTCGTATTTATCTCTACCTTTATTTCTCTTCCCTTAAATATTATTTAGTTTAGTTTAAAACCCATTCAAAACCCCTAGACTGTGACTGACAGACTTAGATTAAAGTTAGTTAATTTGCTCCCTGCGGAGATCGACCCTACTTCCGCTATCTTCTTTAGTTAGTAGACTTAGGCTTTTATTTTTGGTGTATAACGACTCGCATCAAACACCATAATTGCACCTCGGCTTATCTTTACCGTAGTTGAATGTATGGAAATTATCCGTTGACCGAGTAACGATTCCACATTTTAACCATTCGTGAAGGACCAAAGGCCAAAGTCCTTATCAAATCATCTTGGATATTTAACTCAATTACATGGTTCCGAAACCATGCTGCAAATTGATCCTCATGGGTACTCCAAACATCATCTCTACTCACATTAGGATGTGCTTTAATGAAGTCATTCACAAACTCCGTTTCATATGATTCGAAAATCTCACAATTAGAAAGAACGTAAAGGTGAGCACGATCATATTCTTTGTCATCCAAATATCTTGTTCCCCCAATTGATGAACAACCCTCATCATCATGCATTTGGAAAAACTCGGGTAAACTTGTTTTAAGTTCATCTGCTTTATCAACACTTACACAATATCTCTGGTATTTGCTCCTCAAGACGAATCATGTCATCAACACATATTGAAGACGAACATAAAACTTATCTCAACAATTGCATTCCACACGAGAGTGGGGAGGAGATGTCTCAAATATACAGGTAATAATCGTTCCATGAAGATATGACAATCATGACTTTTCAAGCCTTGCAACTTTAGCTCCTTCATATCAATACATCGACTAAAATCGGATGCATATCCGTCAGGAAATTTTAACTTTCTTAACCACTCACATAATACCTTCCTTTGAGCTTTGTCAAGTGTCAAAATAGATTTTGGCTTAGACTCATCGCTACGAATGTGAAGTTTGGGACGATGAGAAATTGTCTTCAAGTCTTCTCGTGATTTAACAGTATCACAAGTGTTTCCCTTTACATCCATAATCGTGTGAATTAGTTGCTCAAAGAAGTTCTTTTCTATATGCATTACATCCAAATTGTGCCTAATTAACATCGTCTAACAATAAGGAATATCCCAAAAAATGCTTCTTTTAAACCAACCAATTTTCTTCTTTTTTTGCTCATCCATCTCTGCTTTAGTACAATCAACAGTACGTAACAAATCACAAACCATATCCCACACCTTATCCCCCGGAAGTCGATCTGAAGTATGATATCGCTCCACTTTACCTTTTCTGAAAGCTTTTTTGTTGCTCCTAAAGTCATGCCCCTCCGGTAAGAATTGTCTATGACAATCAAACCAACTCACTTTTCTGGAAAAAGGAAGCGAAAATGCTTTGCTTTGGTACATGCAACAAGGACGTGCCTTTTTTCCCGCGGTAGACCATCCAGATAGCATACCGTAGGCGGGAAAATCATTAATGGTCCACAACAGTGAAGCTCTTAGTTGAAAATTTTGCTTTAGTGACACATCATATGTTTGCACACCTACTTCCCACAATTGTTTCAATTCTTCCACCAAAAGTTGCAAATAAACATCTAAGGCGCTTTTTGGATTATCAGGATCAGGAATAATTAGTGACAAGAAGGTAAATTGTTTTTTCATACATAACCAAGGTGCTAAGTCGTATGGAGTGACCATTACGGGCCAAGAAGAGTACTTTTTACCATACTGACCGAATGGAGCAAAACCATCCATACACAGGCCAAGTCGCACATTACGAGGTTCCTCGGCAAAGTCGGGATAAAACATATCAAACCCCTACCATTGCTCTCTATCACTCGGATGACACATCTTTCCCGGAGTACGAGGATTTTCCTTGTGCCATCTTATTTGCTTGGCAATGTTTTTGGTAGCGAACATTCTTTGAAGTCTAGGAGCTAGAGGAAAGTAAGTTACGGGGTTTTCGAGTATTGGTTTCTTACTCTTTTCACCTCTTTTTTTTCATTCTTTCCTTTTTTTACCCTTCAAGACAATACTTCCCTCAATTATCTTATATCTAGCCTTTTGACATATCCTACACTTGTCAAGCAAGACATCATCCTTCCAAAAGAGCATACATCCATCGGGACATGCATCAATCTTGTAATGCGGAAGTTGTAGACCTTTCACTACTTTTTTGGTATTGTAGAATGATCGTGTCATGACATAATTATCGGGGATAACATCCTCAACCAAATAAGCAATGCCATCAACACAAGTAAATGGCAAATTGAACTCACATTTCAAAGTTACTATCCTAGAGGCGGCTTCTAACAATGACATTTTGCTCCCTTCATATAGTGGTTTTTCAGAAGCCTTTCACATGTCAAAAAAGGTTTTTGCTTGTGGGTGTGGTTCTTCTTCATTCATTGGTATATGATCATTATTGAAAATATTAGAGTCAAAGGCATCGACTACCATATCTCTATATAAGTTATAATTTTGTGGGATTTGAGATTGTTCGGGAAGTGAAAAATATGATTCTCCATGAGAAATCCAATTGTAGTAGTTTAGACAAAACCCATTTGTATAAAGATGTTCTTGAACCTCAATGTCATGTAGATATTTCATGTTTTCGCATTTAATACAAGGACACCTAAGTTTGTTTACTAATAAATCATACTTATCTTTTTGTTTAGCAAATTCAATAAACTCGGCAACCCCCTTTATAAATCCAGCGGTAGGACGTCTTTTCTTGTCAAGTCTTTCTTCGTACATCCATGTACGTTCCAATCTCTTCATTTTAATCTAAACATTAACCAACACAACAAGTACAAATACTAACAAAATTAATATTAACAACACTAATAATATCAAAACTGACAACACTAATCAACACTATTAACAAAAAAATACATATACTAACAACACTAATCAAAACCCCAAATATTAACAACAGTAACACAAATAATAATATTTATCAAAACCTTAATACGAAATGTACTAACACAAATCAAAATTATCAATACTAACAAAATAATACTAATAACACTAATATTATTAACATACTAAAACTAATCAAACAACACTAATCATAACCCCTATACTAACAACACTAACACAAATCATGAAAATTATCAAAACCCCCTTATTAACAACACTAACACAAATCAAAATTAAGAATACTAACAAAATTAATATTAACACTAATAATATTAACAACACTACCACTAATCAAACCCCAATACTAAGAACACTAATAAAAATTACAAATACTAACGCTAATTCAAACTTCACCAAAACCTAACTTAAAATAAATCTATCAATTCATCAAAAACTAATGAAAACCATAAATTAAACAAGTAAACTTAACACTAATTTAAAAAATTGAAATTAAAACTGTAAACACACCTTCACAAACTAAAAGAAAATGAGGTGGTTGACGGAGTAGTGGTCGGAGTAGTGGTGTCGGAGCGTGGTGGTTGACGAATTTGAGTGGTGGTGATGTCGGAGCAAGGGATTTTTTCGCGTGAATTGGTTTTTTTTTGAGATTTGGTAAAGTAAGGAAGAATAGGATATGTCACGGATTCAGCCCCTATAATAGGGTTTGGTGACCGAAAATGGCAACTACTTTGGCGGTCGCCAATTTAGCGACTAAAAACGGTCGCCAAGTTGTGTTTCAGTTGCCAAATTGGCGTCCAAAAGTAGTCGCTCGAGTTTTTTGTCTAAAATTTTTAGAATCGCTTCAGTCGCTAAATTGGCGACTACATTCAGTCGCCAGATTTTTTATTCAGTCGCCAAATTGGCGACTATTCAAAGCGGTCGCCTTTTATTAGTCGCCCGAAATGAGAATTCTTGTAGTGATAAGGATCAGGTGGCAAGTGACAAACAAGGGATTCAGGAGGCTGTCCTGAATTATTATAAGATGCTTCTTGGTACCATGAAAGAAACTTGGAAAGTAAAAAAGAGTATTGTGAGGAACAACAGTACCTCTACTGAGCAGCATACTCAAAGTCTCTTAGTCCATGTCACTACACATGAAGTTAAGGAGATTATATTTGACATACCTAATGAAAAGTCTCCAAGACCAAATGGGTACTCTAGCAAATTCTTCAAAGATACCTAGGATACAGTAGCGGATGATATAGTTAGGGCTGTTAAAGAGTTTTTTGCCACTAGATGCATGCTTAAACAGATTAATACTACCTCAGTCACTTTGGTTCGCAAAATAGACAGACATACTGTAAGTTTCATAAACTCAATATTAGACATTTCTAATATCATATAACAATTATTTTACTCATATACTAATTAGATCTTATGCATGCATAACAAAAGATGAGAAAATAACAATTTCTTTCATTGAAAATAAAGGAAATGGGCACAATATTTAAACTCCTTTCAAATATTGTTCTTGAGCTATGAATATAAGGATGAACTCCAAGTTCTTAGTATAAGAACACTCCTATTAGTAGCACCAAGACAACCCCTTGAATCTCTACAAAATACTACACTAGTATATAAATGGAGTAGCCCTTAATAATATAAATCTAATAACTTCATTACTACTCTAGTAATCTTATTAGAAAATATGAATTCTAAGATTTTTTGTGAAGAACTTCTTCAAGTTTTTCTTTTTAGTGAGAGATGGAGAAATTAAGAGATAAGCATGGATAATCATCTAATGAAAAATTTTGATAACTTCTTCTCCTTTTGGGTGGGGTGGCCGGTTGGTAGCTCTAGGGAAGAGCCAAGCATGCTCCACTTTTTGTCTTATCAAAATAATAGGTTAGCCTAGTGTTAGGGTAGTAATCATGTTGTTTCATCCTCAATAAGAAAAACAATCATGATCTACACTCCTACCCTTTAGCTCACCAAAACCGGTGCACCACACCATAATATGGGTGTCCATTTTATTTTTGTATTTTGTCATTTGTCACATATGTGACATGTGACATGTAACATGTAATTAGGCTTATAAATGTACATTTAACTAATTTAAATGCAATTTCATAACAAATAAATTAGACTTAACATTTTAAGTCACTTTTTATAATTACATGTTAATAAAATGGGTCATCTCATATTTGGTTAATATAATCTACAACAGTTTGTAATTATAATCGACCAATTTCACTTATCTCAAATGTTTCATAAACATAATGCATTCTTAGTAATATAACAATTAAATTACTAAAATGAATCTTATTTAATCATATTACAATAAGATATAATTCTCACTTTAAACCTGTTCAAATTAAGGGATTAATTAATCTGTATCGCTATACAATTAATTAATGTACATGATTAAGGGATTGTCCTTTAGGTGTGACCTCAAGGGATCAACTGATCACGACCGTCATACGACAGTAACGTCAAACTCAATTGAGCCAATCTTTACCGATTTATGTTGACCAGTTGACTATAATATTTATCATCCCTTTGTATTCCTATTATTGAGATTTAATTATGTGATCGCACTATTATTGAAGACACTTACTCCAACACATACAACTGTTCTTCAGTAAAGACCCATTGCATGTTGCAATGTGATTTATAACTGCATTTCAAAGGTACTCTGCAATAGGCTAGCCATTGTTCTACCTGATCTGATTTGTAATAACTAAGGTGGATTCATCAGGGGGAGGAGTATAATGGAAAACATCCTCATATGTCAAGACATAATTAAACTGTTTGAAAGGAGTGTTGTATCTCCAAGGTGTCTAGTTAAGATGGATTATCAAAAAGCCTATGATACCATTGAATGGGACTTTCTAGATCAGATGCTTAAGGCCCTTAAGTTTCCCAAAAATTTCAATACCTGGATTATGCAATGTGTCACCACTGCAACCTATACTCTTAATCTTAATGGTGCCATCTTTAATTTCTTTAAGGGGAAGAGAGGACTAAGACAGGGGGACCACTTATCCCCTCTCCTCTTCATAATTTGTATGGAATACCTCACAAGACTATTAGCATATACTGCAAGAAGTGATGAGTTCATCTATCATCCTCTATGTAAGTCCATAAAATTAACTCATCTTTTGTTTGCTGATGATTTATTGCTTTTCTGTAAAGGAGATGTCCAGTCTATGATGATCATCATAAGAACATTCTCCACTTTCTCTAAATCATATGGACTCAACATGATCCCTCGAATGTCTAATGCCTACTTTAATGGGGTGAAGGAAGATTTGAAAAAGGAAGTTATGCAAGTATCTAGTCTGGTTGAGGGTAGGTTACCTTTTAGATACCTTGGAGTACACATGAAGACAACAAGACTCAGCATGCAGGATTGTAAACCATTGATTGACAAAATTGTCAATAAAATCAGAAGTCTTGGGGCCAAAAAATTGTCTTATGCAGGGAGGTTTGTACTGATAAAAGCTGTACTCCAGACATTCCACAATTACTGGGCAATTATGTTCATCTTACCCAATGGAATGATTGCAAGAATTGAGAGCATTTGTAGAAATTTCCTTTGGGATGGTGGAGTAGACTACAAGAGATTCTTGTTAGTCTCATGGGATAAGGCTTGTAAGCCCAAGAGGGAAGGGGGGTTAAGTCTAAAAGATGATTTACTAATGAACAAAGCTGCAATTGGGAAATTAGTTTGGTGGGTTACATCTAAATTCGACCATCTCTAGGTCAAATGGGTCAACAACATTTATGTAAAAGATCAAAAGTGGATAGAATACTCAACCCCCCCCCATTCTTCTTCCTTGTACTAGCGCAAGATTTGTCAAGTAAGAGAACTTTTTGCATAAACATATAACCAAGATATGTGGTCTACTCAAGACTACACCATTGCAAGGGGTTATGAATGGATAAGAAACAAAGCATACAAGATTACTTGGGTTGCTCTAGTTTGGAACAAATGGAATATCCCAAAACACACTTACATGGCGTGGATTTATCACAACAATAATATGCATACAAATGCAAAATTGTTCAAGCTAGGTATTAGCACGAATAACATTTGTAGTATTTGTGGGAAAAACAAAGAAAATGAAGACCATCTATTCTCCCAGTGTGAGTATAGTACCATAGTTTTATGGGATGTTAGCAAGTGGATAGGGATTAACATACCAATTCATAATACCCGTACCTAGAGATTATGGAGAGGAGGCCCAAACCTGAATAAAGGAATGATAAATGCCATCATCAACTCATGCATGTATCATATATGGAGTCAACAGAACTCTAGCAGAATGGAGCTCCGTATTCTAAGACCACACCGGCTAGCGGAGATCATAAAGAATGAAATGAGATTCAGAATTAGAAGCATCGTCAAACACCCCATCGCTGCCAAGGATGAAAAATTTATAGCAAATATTATAGAGGAAAGGTAGAAGAAGGACAAAGAAGAAGAAGATTATAAGGTGAAGGATGATAGTGAGATACGAAATGAGTGGATAGGAATAGATTTCACTTGTCATCTGATTTTGTAGGAATTTCTTTTGTTTGGGTCGATTAGCTGCTTGGGCCGATTAGCCGGATGTAATGGTTTACTCGATAGTGACCCAATTTCTTAACTTGAAACGAGAATACTTGTATGTGGGGACTCTTTTTATATATGAAAACTTACATTTTAACCGAAAAAAAAAATTGTGACAACAACTCATTTACTTGTTGGAATTCAACTCATATGCTTGAACTTGTGGAAATTTGTAGTGTTGAGGCTAAATTCCTCTTATCTTGCTTCACCTTGTGTTTAATAATGTAAATGTTGGTCCCATTAAGATTTTATGTTTTTTGGAATGGTTTAATATTAACATGTTGCATTGAATGATAACTAGTGATGAATTATGTTGGTTAATGTAAATGGGTAAAATTGGAGTTGAAGCAAACTTGTGTTTTGGGTGATTTTCGGACAAAGGGAGTCCTAGCCGCCCTTCCAACCGTCTGGGAACCTCATGAAGTGAAAAATGATGTTTTTGGCAAAACTTGGAAAACGGAAACCCCCAACCGGCTGACCAGCCGCCGGTAAGCCAACCGGCTAGGAGCCCCTGTATTTTTTCATGAAGTTTTGAAATGCCTCGACCTCCCAGCCGGCCGACTGGCTGGGAGTCCCTGTTGTGTTTTCTAAAAGATTGAAGATGTCTCGAACTCCGAGCCGGCCGACCGGCTGGGAGCCCCTCTGAAGTTGTTTTGATTTTGACTATGGTGAAGGTACTCCATGCCGGCCCACCGGCTGGGAGTCCCTGTGCATTATTGTGGAAGTTTTTAAAATGCCTTGGTCGCCCAGCATGTTGAAGATACCCCGAATAAAATGACCTAAGAAGGTCGAGTAATGAAAATCGACAACTATCTCGTACAAACTATTCCTTAACCTTATTCAAGTTTCACCCTGGGTAACACGTAAGTACCTATTCCCTAGTGGAGTGGCCAAAATGTGATACACGGATTGGTGATCTTTGCCGAACTGTGGTAGATGGGGAACCACGAAGGGACGCACTTGGATAGACAAGCGTTGAAATATGCATTTGTGGAATCGCCACCACTTCTTATGGAATATTGGAACCGTTCGAATACTTTATGCCATATCAAGATACAAAGTAATGACATGAACACTTAGAACTCGATACCCTTAGCATTCTATGTCTAGAATGACTATCGTGAATGCCAATGAACACGAATGTTCACAGACATCTGGGGTAAGGGGTGAGGGTATGTATTAGGAAGCTCTTTAATCGAACATCTCATCCCGCTTGCCTCGATAGCGGCCTCTACTAATGATTAGGGAAATCGTTTGTATTTGATATGTTATCGATTGTATGCATGCAATGCGACATCCAACATTTTAATCCTACCATGTGAATTAGACTACGTCGGTGAACATGTAATTAGCACTTAATTATGTCAAATTTGGAATGTAGAATTAATTATACACGAAAGAAAAGCAAAATTATACAATATAATGATGAAATAAGATTACAATGGATTACGGGATCTATGTCAGAAATAGACTCAAAACAAAGATTTGAAGAAAAGGAAAAGTTTTTGAAGAACTAAAACACAGATTAAAGGCGATAATACAATTGTAGAGTCTATTGATCGAATACGAAAGAGGGGGGGGGGGGGGGGGAATTGAGTATTAAAAACTAGCCCCACTTTTTCGAATTAAATGATATGTAATTAATTATTTGATCTTATGAATTAAAATCAACTAATTAATTAATCAAAGTAAGCACAAGTAACGAAATAACAAAAAGTAAAGAGATAAGAGAGAGGCACACGATTTTTGAAGTGGTTCAGTTTCACACGTTGAAACCTACGTCCACTATTCTCGATTAATAATTTTTAGTACCTTTCTACGGATTACAAAAATTATCAACCCACTCGTATAATCAACTATGATTATAACTCAAGGTGAGTATCGCTAGATACTCTATAATATCTCACGTTAATAAGAAAGTACAATATAACTTACACAAAATTCTCGTTAAAGAATTGTAAGATTATGTGATATACTATTATCCAATAACGTATTTCACGCGAGCGATTGATAAATATTGATGCACGACTCTTTTGAAAAACAAACAGTTTGTAAATGTACATTTAACTAATTTAAATGCAATTTCATAACAAATAAATTAGACTTAACATTTTAAGTCACATTTTATAATTACATGTTAATAAAATGGGTCATCTCATATTTGGTTAATATAATCTACAACAGTTTGTAATTATAATCGACCAATTTCACTTATCTCAAATGTTTCATAAACATAATGCATTCTTAGTAATATAACAATTAAATTACTAAAATGAATCTTATTTAATCATATTACAATAAGATATAATTCTCACTTTAAACCTGTTCAAATTAAGGGATTAATTAATCTGTATCGCTATACAATTAATTAATGTACATGATTAGGGGATTGTCCTTTAGGTGTGACCTCAAGGGATCAACTGATCACGACCGTCATACGACAGTAACGTCAAACTCAATTAAGCCAATCGTTACCGATTTATGTTGACCAGTTGACTATAATATTTATCATCCCTTTGTATTCTTATTATTGAGATTTAATTATGTGATCGCACTATTATTGAGGACACTTACTCCAACACATACAACTGTTCTTCAGTACAGACCCATTGCATGTTGCAATGTGATTTATAACTGCATTTCAAAGGTACCCTGCAATAGGCTAGCCATTGTTCTACCTGATCTGATTTGTAATAACTAAGGTGGATTCATAAGGGGGAGGAGTATAATGGAAAACATCCTCATATGTCAAGACATAATTAAACTGTTTGAAAGGAGTGTTGTATCTCCAAGGTGTCTAATTAAGATGGATTATCAAAAAGCCTATGATACCATTGAATGGGACTTTCTAGATCAAGTTCTCAAGTCCCTTAAGTTTCCCAAAAATTTCAATACCTGGATTATGCAATGTGTCACCACTGCAACCTATACTCTTAATCTTAATGGTGACATCTTTAATTTCTTTCAGGGGAAGAGAGGACTAAGACAGGGGGACCACTTATCCCCTCTCCTCTTCATGACTTGTATGGAATACCTCACAAGACTATTAGCATATACTGCAACAAGTGATGAGCTCATCTATCATCCTCTATGTAAGTCCATAAAATTAACTCATCTTTTATTTGTTGATGATTTATTGCTTTTCTGTAAAGGAGATGTCCAGTCTATGATGATCATCATAAGAACCTTCTTCACTTTCTCTAAGTCATATGGACTCAACATGATCCCTCGAATGTCTAATGCCTACTTTAATGGGGTGAAGGAAGATTTGAAAAAGGAAGTTATGCAAGTATCTAGTCTGGTTGAGGGTAGGTTACCTTTTAGATACCTTGGAGTACACATTAAGACAACAAGACTCAGCATGCAGGAATGTAAACCATTGATTGGCAAAATTGTCAATAAAATCAGAAGTCTTGGGGCCAAAAAATTGTCGTATGCAGGGAGGTTAGTACTGATAAAAGATGTACACCAGACATTCCACAATTACTGGGCAATTATGTTCATCTTACCCAATGGAGTGATTGCAAGAATTGAGAGCATTTGTAGAAATTTCCTTTGGGATGGTGGAGTAGACTACAAGAGATCCTTGTTAGTCTCATGGGATAAGGCTTGTAAGCGCAAGAGGGAAGGGGGGTTAAGTCTAAAAGATGATTTACTAATGAACAAAGCTGCAATTGGGAAATTAGTTTGGTGGGTTACATCTAAATTCGACCATCTCTAGGTCAAATGGGTCAACAACATTTATGTAAAAGATCAAAAGTGGATAGAATACTCAACCCCCCCCCCCCCCCATTCTTCTTCCTTGTACTAGCGCAAGATTTGTCAAGTAAGAGAGCTTTTTGCATAAACATATAATGAAGATATGTGGTCTAATCAAGACTACACCATTGCAAGGGGTTATGAATGGATAAGAAACAAAGCATACAAGATTACTTGGGTTGGTCTAGTTTGGAACAAATGGACTATCCCAAAACACACTTACATGGCGTGGATTTATCACCACAATAATATGCATACAAATGCAAAATTGTTCAAGCTAGGTATTAGCACGAATAACATTTGTAGTATTTGTGGGAAAAACAAACAAAATGAAGACCATCTATTCTCCCAGTGTGAGTATAGTACCATAGTTTTAAGGGATGTTAGCAAGTGGATAGGAATTAACATACCAATTCATAATACCCGTACCTAGAGATTAGGGAGAGGAGGCCCAAACCTGAATAAAGGAATGATAAATGCCATCATCAACTCATGCATGTATCATATATGGAGTCAACAGAACTCTAGCAGAATGGAGCTCCGTATTCTAAGACCACACAGGCTAGCGGAGATCGTAAAGAATGAAATGAGATTCGGAATTAGAAGTATCGTCAAACACCCCATCGCTGCCAAGGATGAAAATTTCATAGCAAATATTATAGAGGAAAGGTAGAAGAAGGACAAAGAAGAAGAAGATTATAAGGTGAAGGATGATAGTGAGATAAGAAATGAGTGGATAGGAATAGATTTCACTTGTCATCTGATTTTGTAGGAATTTCTTTTGTTTGGGTCGATTAGCTGCTTGGGCCGATTAGCCGGATGTAATGGTTTACTCGATAGTGACCCAATTTCTTAACTAGAAACGAGAATACTTGTATGTGGAGACTCTTTTTATATATGAAAACTTACATTTTAACCGAAAAAAGAAATTGTGACTACAACTCATTTACTTGTTGGAATTCATCTCATATGCTTGAACTTGTGGAAATTTGTAGTGTTGAGGCTAAATTCCTCTTATCTTGCTTCACCTTGTGTTTAATAATGTAAATGTTGGTCCCATTAAGTTTTTATGTTTTTTGGAATGGTTTAATATTAACATGTTGCATTGAATGATAACTAGTGATGAATTATGTTGGTTAATGTAAATGGGTAAAATTGGAGTTGAAGCAAACTTGTGTTTTGGGTTATTTTCGGACAAAGGGAGTCCCAGCCGCCCTTCCAACCGTCTGGGAACCTCATGAAGTGAAAAATGATGTTTTTGGCGAAACTTGGAAAACGGAAACCCCCAACCGGCTGACCAGCCGCCGGTAAGCCAACCGGCTAGGAGCCCCTGTATTTTTTCATGAAGTTTTGAAGTGCCTCGACCTCCCAGCCGGCCGAACGGCTTGGAGTCCATGTTGTGTTTTATAAAAGATTGAAGATGTCTCGAACTCCGAGCCGGCCGACCGGCTGGGAGCCTCTCTGAAGTTGTTTTGATTTTGACTATGGTGAAGGTACCCCATGCCGGCCCACCGGCTGGGAGTCCCTGTGCATTATTGTGGAAGTTTTTAAAATTTCTTGGTCGCCCAGCATGTTGAACATACCCCGAATAAAACGACCTAAGAAGGTCGAGTAATGAAAATCGACAACTGTCTCGTACAAACTATTCCTTAACCTTATTCAAGTTTCACCCTGGGTAACACGTAAGTACCTATTCCCTAGCAGAGTGGCCAAAATTTGATACACGGATTGGTGATCTTTGCCGAACTGTGGTAGATGGGGAACCACGAAGGGACGCACTTGGATGGACAAGCGTTGAAATACGAATTTGTGGAATCGCCACCACTTCTTATGGAATATTGGAACCGTTCGAATACTTTATGCCATATCTAGATACAAAGTAATGACATGAACACTTAGAACTCGATACCCTTAGCATTCTATGTCTAGAATGACTCTCGTGGATGCCAATGAACACGGATGTTCACAGACATCTGGGGTAAGGGGTGAGGGTATGTATTAGGAAGCTCTTTAATCGAACATCTCATCCCGCCTGCCTCGATAGCTGCCTCTACTAATGATTAGGGAAATCGTTTGTATTTGATATGTTATCGATTGTATGCATGAAATGCGACATCCAACATTTTAATCCTACCATGTGAATTAGACTACGTCGGTGAACATGTAATTAGCACTTAATTATGTCAAATTTGGAATGTAGAATTAATTATACACGAAAGAAAAGCAAAATTATACAATAAAATGATGAAATAAGATTACAATGGATTACAGGATCTATGTCAGAAATAGACTCAAAACAAAGATTTGAAGAAAAGGAAAAGTTTTTGAAGAACTAAAACACAGATTAAAGGCGATAATACAACTGTAGAGTCTATTGATCGAATACGAAAGAGGGGGGGGGGGGTGAATTGAGTATTAAAAACTAGCCCCACTTTTTCGAATTAAATGATATGTAATTAATTATTTGATCTTATAGATTAAAATCAACTTATTAATTAATCAAAGTAAGCGCAAGTAACGAAATAACGAAAAGTAAAGAGAGTAGAGAGAGGCACACGGATTTTTGAAGTGGTTCAGTTTCACACGTTAAAACCTATGTCCACTATTCTCGATTAATAATTCTTATTACCTTTCTACGGATTACAAAAATTATCAACCCACTCATATAATCAACTATGATTATAACTCAAGGTGAGTATCGCTAAATACTCTATAATATCTCACGTTAATAAGAAAGTACAATATAACTTATACAGAATTCTCGTTAAAGAATTGTAAGATTATGTGATATACTATTATCCAATAACGTATTTCACGCGAGCGATTGATAAATATTGATGCACGACTCTTTTGAAAAACAAACACTAAAAATATTAAATATTTGCTTTAAAACGATTGTGGAAAATTCTCTCAATGTAAGTATGTGTGTCGTGTATTTCGTGTGTCTCATAATTGAGATGGGAAGGAGTATTTATAATAGAAGCATAAGATATCTAAAACCCTAACTTAATATTTAAGCAAGATATTTATCTTTAATATCTTAAAATAATATTTACTTTACCTTTTAGAAATATCTTTATCTTAAAATATTATTTGCTTTATCTTTTAGAGATATATTTTTCTTTACTATCTCAAAATATCGTTGTAAAGATATAATTGAATCCTAGATTAAGGTAAATAAGGAAAACAACCTAGGTTGGCCGAATTTCCTAGCTACACGAAACCACAGGAGCACGCAACCCTAGAAGGCACAAACCTAGTGTAACACCCGCAAATGTACCCTATTTTTATAGTACAAATATTATACGGATACTTTTCAGCGAATTTTAGTTTTAGTCTAGAATTTAATTTCCCGTGTCTACTTTAGAAAATCCGAGTTCGTTTTCGGACTTTACGCGAGATTTCGAGTTAGTTACGTCTTAAGGCGTTATGGGCTTTTTCCCATATGTTTTCCACTTACTCCTTCATATACTCCCTCAAACCCTAAACTCCCTCACTACTCACTCCTTCTTCCTCATCAAACCACCAAAACCTAAACCCCAATCTTGATCGATCTTAATATCATCGCTACTCATTCATTTCTCGCTCAAATTCACCTAAGTTCGTCTTATTCTTTCCCTCTCATCGTCCTCTATCCGTATTGGTAATAAAATTACCGTCTTTCTCGCTTTTCAATTTATTCGTCTTTCTCAAGGTGAATTATATTCATCTTTTATTATCTAATTGTAGGTGGTGACCTCCAAGACCCCGACAAAGACTACTTCTTCATAGAAGAGGACATCGACGCGGAGTGAAGACGCGAAAAGGTAACAGTGAAGGGTTACTCGATATCATTTACGTTTTTTTAATTGTGTTTTCTATGTTAGAAATCGTATTTAGAATAAGGTTAGTAATCATAGGAATTGGGTTGTTTGATGATGGTTGTTGTTAGTTGTTAATTGATAATTGATATGAGAATTGATGGTTTGTGATGATAAATGATGATTTTTGTATGTTGTTGACAAGACAAAGAATGAAGGATCGCGTGCCTGAGACCAGGACGCTGGCAGTGTTCCCTAGCGCTGGCAGCGTTTCATGCTGCTAGTTTTTCCCAAAGTCGACTGCAGTTTCACTGCCCTGACTCTTTTTCGTAAAATGATCTTATCTCCTTCGTTACTTGTTTGTTT
The DNA here is from genome assembly GCA_022085475.1 of Heliosperma pusillum. NCBI lineage: Eukaryota > Viridiplantae > Streptophyta > Magnoliopsida > Caryophyllales > Caryophyllaceae > Heliosperma > Heliosperma pusillum. Next base: position 22,640 of record JAIUZE010014058.1, on the reverse strand, counting down.
TGGGCTTGTGACCTATCGTTGGAACCGTAAGAGGATAAGCTATCACCTCCACTTGGAATTTCTGCATTTGAATGTTTAGAACTCTAGTTATGACCGTTTGAAGTGGACCTTTGTTTTAGTTGGTTTCCAAACATGTTGTTTCGAGAGGGGATCTATGTTTCTTATTTATTATGATTCATAAACTTGTTCTAATGCATATGTATCATGTATTGATTCATTTTTATCATAGTTAAATTTATATAATTCCCTATTCTCATGTTTTGTGACGGTTTTTCATATATCCCACTTTGAGTCGGTTTTACATATGTTATGTTTTGAACACTAATTGTAAAGTGTTATGAACTCGCATTCCCCGGTCATACTTTATAACCGTTAGACTTAAATGTCGGAGTGGTGAAGTGTAACCGTGATGCCTTTGTACATTTGTTAGTGGGGATATGACGTCGTTGTTAGGAGGCGAACGCAATGCGTTGATCGACCCGACCGTCAAATGTTTTATCCTTGCGAGGTGGTGTCATTGCATGTAGCATACTAGCTTGACTTTTGACTATAGATCTCTTTCCGCCTCTTTCGTGTGGTTTAGCCGAATTTGGGGTACTCGACGTCTTTGTATGTTCGAGTCTTGGATGTGGAACGTCATACCACATGTCGAATCGGAACATGTCTTATTCCGAGAGTCTGGCCAGGTTTAGACTAGGACCGTATTATTATCGTCGTCCTACCGAGAGGATTAGAGTCTTGTGTGTACGAAACGTCTTATCGTACATGATTCCGGGAAACGTCTTATCCCGTGAACTTGTTTGTCTAGGTCATGAGTATACGAAATGTCTTATCGTATACGGTTCCGGGAAATGTCTTATCCGTGGCTTCCATTGGCTTGTCTTGCTATTGTACATGATGCTAGTGCGTGTCATTTACCGTGAGAGAATATGTGTCACATTTGTATGATTGGATGGTTGTTTGTAAGTTGAATTATACGTGAACATTGAGTTGGACTCTTGCATGAAATAGATGATTGACGTGGTTTATATGTCGAGTCTCTATCTTATCAAGTATATGCCGCTAACGGTGAGATGTAAGCCCTAGTGAGTATATAGTTGCCTAAGGGTGTCTTCCCCGAGTCTATCTATAATATGATGGTTACGGTTTTGTACCCATGTATCGATATTCTTATATATTGAATTGCCTATTTATCCTTCTCGTATTTCACATGTATATCTATATATGCATGCTTCTACTTTTGTATTTCCGTTTATATACGTTTAATGTGATATGGCTGGGAGAACCCGGAGTTACTCCCCACTGACTGTGGCGTTCATGTTTTTCATGAATGTGTTGCTTGATTGGATGGCTTTTTGCTTGTGGTATTTTGGGTTCGGGTGTGAGCTAGCGGGCGTTGGCCTGGAAGATTCACCTCTAGACATTATTTAGCTAGTTTGTTAATCTCTTTGACATTGATAACATTTTGAGAGACTTCGTCTCTTTGTAGTATATTCTACCTTGGTTTGTATTTATTTGACATTCCTCGTATTTCTATCTTGCATGTAAAAAGTTTTAAAAACATCGTATTTTCCGCTATTTAAATCACATGCTTGTATGTTTTATTTCCGCATTCGTGAGGGTTGTCACACCTAGGTTTATACGAACCCCTAGGTGGCTCAAACCCTATGTGGGCTTATTAGGTTAACAACAAATTGAGATAGAATATATTAGAAACCCTAGGTAGCATGAAAACCCTTAAGTTGTATTACTAACCAATAAAATCTCATAAGTATATTCTCTATTAAAACTTTTGATAAATGAAAACATACTCTTTCACTTTTAAAAACATTTAAAATATTTATTTCCAAAATCATACATCAACATTTATCATCCAAAGTTATAGGCCAAAGCTATAACTTTGAACTTAAAATCACTCTAATGGAATAGTTACCGAATGACGACCTATACTATCTAATATTCACAAAGATCTTCAGTATACGGCTCATCTCTTCATCTTGATCACAAAGACCCTCCATCTTGAGTCTTGTGTTATTTGAGGTAGATCTTGCTTGAAACGTTTTTCTTTAAGTTTATAACCATGTAGCTATAACTTCCATGTTAACTTCCAAAGTAATTCCTGAAGGTCTTATAACTTTGTCTCACAGAACGTTTTAAAGTTATGCCTGAAGTTCTTATAACTTTGATCTTCTTTCTTGTAATTGTTGTTAGCTATAATAAGACTAAAACACACAATTACATGCATATTATATATTAAGTAAAGCACATTATCAAGTAAACACATGTCATTATCAAAACTATAAAACAGGTCCAACAACAACTAATAGTTAGTTAATTACGTAATTAAAGCTACGTCAACGCGAAAACAGTTGCGTCCTCTGGAAGAGGTGTGGAGTCTATTGATCGAATACGTAAGGGGGAGGGGGGGGGGTGAATTGAGTATTAAAAAATAGGCCCACGTTTTTGATCTATATGATGTGTAATTAATTACTTGATTCTATAGATTAAAATCAACTAATTAATTAATTAGATTAAGATGCAAATAATGAAATAACGAAAAGGAGAGAGACACGCGTGATTTTTGAAGTGGTTTAGTTTCACAAGTCGAAACCTACGCCAACTATTCTCGATTAATAATCTTTAGTACCTTTCTCCGGATTACAAAAATTATCAACGCACTCGTATAATCAACTATGATTATAACTAAAGGTGAGTATCGCTAAATACTCTATACTAACTTACGTTAATAAGAAATTTCAATATAACTCACAAGGATTCTCGTTAAAGATTAAGTAAGATTATGTGATATACTATTATCCAATAACGTATTTAACACAAGCGATTGACAATAATGATACACGACTTTTCGAAAAAAACAAACACTAAAAATAATAAATATTTTGCTCAAAGTTTGCTTTAAAATCAATTTATAAAATTCTCTCAATTGTGTAAAAGTCGTTGTGAATGATTGAGATGGAAAGAGTATTTATAATAGAAGTATAGGAGATATAAAATCTAAAACCCTAGCTTTATCTTTAACAAAGATATTTATCTTTAATATCTCAAAATATTATTGATTTATCTTTTAGAAAGATATTTATCTTTAATATCTCAAAATATTGTTGTAAAGATATTATTAGAATTCTAGGTTAAGGTAAACAAGGAGACGTGCCTATGGTGGCCGAAATCCTTATCTCACGTGACAACACCAAATATTGTCGTGTTTAGTAGTAATTTTTAGAGTCTTTCGTTTTACTTTTTACGGGTCATTAGCTTTGTTTTATGTTAATTTTAGTTTTTGTCATAATGTTAGTATTTAGTATTTTAAGTCAATTTTGAGAGTCAAAACCCAAAAGTCAATGAAAGTCAAACCCGAAACCCGAGACCCAAAAACCCGGAAATTGGAGTGGGCTAGCAATGAATCATCAAGGCATGAAGACCAAACCCAATGGGTCAATGGAAGTCAAGGCGGGGCAAAAAATCCATGGGTCAACGAAAGTCAAGAAGGAAAAGCAAGGGAAAATTGGACAGTGCTCGACGCAGCCTGCGTTATCACGACGCAGCCTGCGTCGTAGGACGCAGCCTGCGTCCTTTCTCAGCACGGGATTTCTTCATTTCTCTGTCTTGTCTTTTGGAAGCCCACCTTTCAAGGCCCCTAGGTTTGCGGACCAAGGGTATATAAGAAGAAAATTGAAGAGAGAGAAGGGAGAAAAGCATACAACATTGAAACATCATATTTTCCTTAGAAATTCTCTACTTTGTTCTTCAACTTTGGCTCTTGTAATTGGTTTTATTTAGAAATGGGTTGTAATATGAAGACTATGGGTAGCTAATCCTTTCATTACTTGGTGTAATTTGAACAAGTTCACACCTTTAGCATTGTATGACTCTATAATCCTCTTCTTCTTTATTTAATACAATTTGTTTATGTTAATCTTTTATGTTGAGTGAATGAATGTTTGGTTTGACTAGCTTGACATTTTTTTTACTTGATAAATGCTTGTTCTTGGTAGGAATTGTCACCCTATGCTTGAATGTGGGAAGTAGACTTGAAAGGTTTCATCTTTGGTTTAAAAGTTTGAGTCTTTTGAGAAATAAATTGTATGTGGTGTGATTTTTACATGGTTTAATGTTGAATTGCATAATTCTAGCTTAATCCTTTGGTTGATTGCTTAAATCTTACTCCTTTGTTTATGCTTATGTTTTAATAAGTGTGGATTTAGTTGTAAAGGGTCAATTTTGGGTGGTTTAATTCATGTTGACTATTTCTTAGGAGATGGTATTAGATAAATGAGAAGAGAGGAAGAAAGGAAGAAAGGAGTCATCTTTGCTAATTGTTGTGTTACTTGGGATAATTACACTAAGTATTTTCTCACATATTTGATTACTTGCATTGAAGGTGTTTGTGCTAGTGCTTTAACTAGAATCTCATGTTTCATGTTAACTCATCTTTTTACCCAAATTCCCCCATTTATGTTTTCCTACATGTTTACCATTGTGAATATCATAGTTTTTAATTAAATTAAGTCTTTGTTTTAATTAGTGTCTTAACTAGTAACTAGTGTTTTAAGTTGTGATTAGATTCGTTAGTTTTGTTAATTGATATTTTGCAAGAGTCTAGATTAGATTATTTTTAGCTAATACCGCTTTCCCTTGGGTTCGATCCTTTTCTTACCCTTACTACCCTTTTTATTTAGGTTGGTTTGAGTCTAGATTCGGTTTTATAAATTGTTATTTGGCCTAGCTAATTTGCGGAATTAACGACACCGTGTTTTAGCACCGTCAAATTTGGCGCCGTTGCCGGGGAAGGCAATATAGCTAAATATCAAGTTGAAACTCTTGTTAGTGTCATACTTTGTTTAGATTGTTTATCAAATATTTCTTTTTGTATTGTCTGTAGGTTACTTGGTGTTGAAGTTACTAATTGTGTTGTTGAAGTTGTTTTAGAGTTTATGCCTAGGTCACAAGAAGGACTTGGTGACCAAGACATTGATCCCTCCTCAAGTAGTATTTCCAATTGGTTGTTTTCGAATCCCCTCTATAAGAGACCCTTTTGGAGGGAGACTAGTGAAGAGGAGTTGGGGAACAATATTTTTCAAGAACAACAAGAGCAAGTGTTTGAGTCACCTCCTTGGAGACCACCTCCCTTGAACATCATCTACCCACCCGAAATGGAAGATAATAGAACGATTGGTGAGATCCGAGCAAGAAACAACGAAGAGCAACCGCTATGTATCGCATACCCTCCCATGGGGGATGTAAACTTCGAGCTAAAGGGGTTCTTTGTCCATAACTTGCCTAGATTCCACGGAATGGTGGGAAATGACCCAAATAGGCACTTGGCCGAATTCCACATGATTTGCCAAGGGGCCATCCCCCAAGGAGTGACCGAAGACCAATTTAAGCTTAGGGCATTTCCGTTCTCTTTACAAGATGCCGCTAAGGAATGGTTATTTTGTCTTCCGGCCCATTCCGTCACCACTTGGGTGGGTTTGAAGAAGAAATTTCTTGAGAAATACTACCCGGATTCAAGGCATAACCACTCAAAGAAGCTCATCACTACCATTGAGCAAGACATGGGGGAAACCCTCTATGACTATTGGGAGCGCTTTAAAAGCCTCGTGGCAAGGTGCCCTTATCATGGGATGTCGGGGGACGATTTATTGACGGCCTTCAATGAAGGGTTATGCCAAAACGACCAACGGATGATTATAGCCGCCACCGGAGGTGGCATTGATACACTTAATGTGGCCGAGGCCAACAACATTATTGAGAAGTTGGCTATGAACACAAGAAGCTACGGGAGGAAGAATGAAAGGGGAGGAAGCTCTAGAAATGTATCTTCCATGGAAGATCCTTATACCTCTCAAAATCACAAAATCATGCAAGAGATGGGTGAGCTTAAAAGCAGGGTGTCCAACTTGGTTGTCAACAAAAGTAGCTCATTTTCTCAACACCCCGAATCACTTGAATGTTCATATTGTGGAGGTGACCATGCTACAAATACATGTTACATCATGATTGAGCAAGGAGCCACTATGGAGAGTGTCAATGCCATGGGGTATGGGAATTACAATGCTAGAAACCCAAGTGGTGGAGGAATGTATAACAAAGTGGGAAATCGTGATCTTTTGGGGTGGGGAGGTGACAAGTCAAAGAGTTTTGAAAATGGCCAATTCAATCACTTGAGAGCCCAAAATCCAACCCAAAACCAAAACTCTAATTTCAACCAAAATCCCCAAATAAATTTCAACAACCCAAGATCCAACAACTCAAATTTTCCAAATAATTCTCAATCCCAAAGACAACCAAACCAAGGTCCCAATCAAGGGAATTCTTCTTCTCAAGGGAACTTGAGTGACATCTTGCAAACACTCCTTGCCAATCAAGAGAAAGATAGGGAGGAGGCAAGGAGGGATAGAGAGGAAGCAAGGAAGGATAGGGAGGCTAACAACCTTAGGGTGAACAACTTGGAAACCCAACTATCCCAAATGGCCTCAAATTTGTCAAAATCCCAAGCCTCAAGCTCCACAAGATTCCCATCTCAAACCATTCCCCCACCTAGGGAAAATGCTAGTGCCATGACCTTGAGGGGAGGCAAAGAGTTGGAAGTAAACCCCCTTGGAAAAGGAAAGGAAAAGATGAAGAATCTTGAGATGGAAACCTTGGAGATTGAAGACCAAGGAGAATTGGTGGTTGGTCAAGAAGAGATATCGAAGAATGAGAAAGGGGCATCCACAAGCAAGGACCCCAAGGGAGACACTTCAAGGAAGGGCAAAGACACTATTGAAGATGATGAAGTGGAGGAGTACATACCGGAAGTCCCATTTCCTAGTGCTTTGATAAGCACAAGGAAATATGCCAAGGAGAATGACTTATATGAGACTTTCCGAAAATGTGAGGTAAACATTCCTCTTCTTAACTTGTTGAATAGTGTCCCTAGGTATGCAAAGTTCTTGAAAGAACTTTGTACACCTAGGAGAAATCCAAAGAAGGGAACCCATAAGGTTAGGGTGAGTGAACATGTGTCGGCCATTTTCAAACAAAATTTACCCAAGAAGTGTGGAGACCCGGGCATGTTCACCATCCCTTGCACTATTGGGGGAAAAAGTTTTAAACGTGCCATGCTAGACCTTGGGGCTTCTATAAACGTCATGCCTCTATCTATCTATGAGACCCTAGGCTTAGGACCTTTGTCTAAGATCGGGGTAGTCATTCAATTAGCCGATAGGTCTAGTGTTTACCCCAAGGGCATGGTAGAGGATGTGCTAGTGGAAGTCGATAATCTTGTGTTCCCGGCGGATTTCTACGTCTTAGATATGGAATTTAGCTCTAGTGCCGCCCCTCTCCTTCTTGGTAGGCCGTTTATGAAAACTTCAAATACCAAGATTGATGTTTCAAACGGGTGCTTGACTATGGAGTTTGAAGGGAAAAGATTAACTTACAATATATATGACTCCATGAGGCACCCGAGTGATCATCAATCTTGTTTCTTCTTGGATATCTTTGAGCCATTAGTGAATCAAATGTATAAATTTTGTGATAGAGACCCACTCGAGGTAGCTTTAACTAACCACATGGAAGAGGAAGGTTTGCGTTTGTTGTTGGCCATTGATGTGCAGGAATGTCTTGAAGACTTGGAAAAGGAAGAGCCCATAGAAACATATGAGGAACTCAACGTCATAGAAATGCTGAAAACAGGGCAAACCAGTGCTCGACGAAGCCTGCGTCGCACGACGCAGCCTGCGTCACTGGACGCAGCCTGCGTCCTGAGCTGGCGAACCTTTCCGAGTTGTTTGCCTTGAGTATTCCACTCCACAAGCCCCTCCCTTCCACAATCCAGCCCCCGAAGGTCGAGTTGAAGACCCTCCCAAGCCATTTGAAGTACATCTTTCTAGGAGACAAGAACACCCTACCACTTATCATTTCAAGCACACTCACCGAGGACCAAGAAGACAAATTGGTATCACTACTTCAAAAGCATAAGGAAACATTTGGGTGGAGCATAGCGGACCTAAAAGGGATAAGCCCGGTGACTTGCATGCACAAGATACGGCTTGAAGTGGATGCCAAACCGGTCCGACAACCCCAAAGGAGGCTCAATCCACCCATGGCGGAGGTAGTGCAAGAAGAGGTAATTAAGCTATTGCAAATGGGTATCATTTTCCCTATTTCCGACTCTCGTTGGGTTAGCCCAACTCAAGTCGTACCCAAAAAGGGAGGAGTGACGGTAGTCAAGAATGCACAAGGAGACTTGGTCTCCACCCGACCACAAACCGGTTGGAGGGTGTGTATTGACTACCGCCGCTTGAATGCGGTTACATTGAAAGACCATTTCCCGCTACCATTTATTGATCAAATGTTAGAAAGACTAGCGGGAAAAGCTTTCTATTGTTTCCTTGACGGGTACTCGGGGTACTTTCAAATCCCAATCGCACCCGAGGACCAAGTCAAGACCACATTCACATGCCCATTTGGTACATTTGCTTATCGTCGTATGCCCTTTGGTTTGTGTAATGCACCGGGAACTTTTCAACGGTGCATGTTGAGTATTTTCTCCGACTATGTAGAAAGGAATCATAGAAGTATTCATGGACGATTTCACCGTCCATGGGGACTCCTATGATGCATGTCTAAAACACCTTGCTCTTGTCTTAGAGCGATGCCAAGAGTCTCATCTCATTTTAAACTCCGAAAAATGTCATTTCATGGTGACTAGTGGCATCGTTTTAGGACATGTAGTGTCGGAAAGGGGGTTGAGGTGGATAAGGCTAAGGTTGACATCATAAAAACTTTACCTTATCCCTCTAACACCCGAGACATTAGGTCTTTTCTTGGACATGCCGGTTTCTACCGGAGATTTATTAGGGATTTTTCCAAGATTGCTAACCCCTTATGTAAGCTTTTGCACAAAGAAGTAGAGTTTGTATTTGATGACTCATGTAGGAAAGCATTCGATGACTTGAAGGAGAGATTGGTCACCGCACCAATTATTCAAGCACCACGATGGGATCTTCCATTTGAAATCATGACCGATGCGAGTGACTATTAATTTGGAGTGGTTTTGGGTCAAAAGAGTGACAAGGGACCCCATGTGATCCAATATGCTTCTACCCTCTTGAATGATGCTCAAAAGAACTATTATACGACGGAGAAGGAGTTCCTTGGTGTGATTTATGCTCTAGAAAAATTCCGATCTTATCTCTTGGGCACAAAGGTGATCATCTACACTGATCATGCCGCCATTAGATACCTTGTGGCAAAGAAGGATGCAAAGCCAAGGTTGTTGAGATGGATCCTTCTCCTAAGTGAGTTTGATGTGGAAATAAAAGACAAGAAAGAAGTCAAGAAGGAAGACCATCATGCTCTCTTGAGGAGGTTGAAGGAGGTCTCCCTCATGAGTCACTTTATGCTATACAAGTGGAGGAGCCATGGTATGCTACCATGGTCAACTATTTGGTGACAAAGCGGTTTCCAAGCCATTTCTCTTCTCATCAAAAGAGCAAAGTCAAATCTGATGCCAAGTACTATACATGGGATGATCCTTACTTGTGGAAGTTTTGCCAAGATCAACTTGTGAGAAGATGTGTGCCCGAGAGTGAGATCCCTTCCATCTTACATCATTGTCATGACTATGGTTTTGGAGGACATTTTGGGCCACAAAGAACCGCTAGAAAAGTGCTTGAATGCGGTTTCTTTTGGCCAAGCCTTTTCAAAGATGCCCACAAATTTGTAAAAACTTGTGACCGATGTCAAAGGGTGGGAATTTGACAAAAAGAAATGAGATGCCACAACAACCTCTTCTATATTGTGAGATCTTTGATGTGTGGGGAATTGACTTTATGGGCCCCTTTCCTAATTCCGGTGGTTATTTATACATCCTCTTGGCGGTAGATTATGTGTCAAAATGGGTTGAAGCAATTCCTACCCGCACCGATGATGCCAAGGTAGTAGCCATTTTCATTCAAGAGAACATATTCTCCCGGTTTGGCTTTCCAAGGGCTATCATTAGTGATAGAGGTACCCATTTTTGCAACAAGGTGATTGGAGGCCTTCTCAAGAGGTATGGGGTGAATCATAAAATTTCCACGGCCTACCACCCACAAACAAACGAGCAAGCCGAACTCTCCAACCGTGAAATAAAAGGAATACTTGAAAAGACGGTTAATCCGGATAGAAAGGATTGGAGCAAGAGGCTAGTTGATGCATTGTGGGCATATAGGACCGCTTTTAAAAACCCCATTGGCATGTCCCCATTCCGTCTCATCTATGGCAAGGCTAGCCACCTCCCCGTGGAGGTTGAGCACAAGGCCTATTGGGCTATCAAATCTTTCAACCAAAACCAAGATGAGAGCGGTATGCACCGAAAGCTTCAAATACAAGAACTTGAGGAAATTCGCCAAGATGCTTATGAGAACTCTTCCATCTACAAGGAGAAAACAAGGATATGGCATGATGGGATGATAAACCGTCGAGTTTTCAAGGAGGGTGATAAAGTTCTTGTGTTCCAAAACCGGTTTAAGCTCTTTCCGGGCAAGTTGAGGTCAAGATGGTTTGGACCTTACACTGTCAAGAAAGTGTTTACCCATGGAGCTATTGAAGTGGAGGGGCCCGGGGATGGAAAGATCCTCAAGGTGATTGGCCACCGTCTCAAACACTACTTCCAAGGATGTGCCCGGGAGGGGGGAGAAGAGGTCTTGCTTGAAGACCCCGTTTATGAAAATTGAAAAGCTTGAAATAGCTAAGTCGAGCCATCGACTCTAAATAAACGGCAAACCATGTACATACTCTATCCTTGTGAATATTTCTTTGAAGTTTCATTGTTAATTCTTAGCATTTGAGTTATTTTAAATTAGTTAGACATTGCATCAAACAAAATTTTTTGAAGTTACTACCGGTTTTGTGAAGTTTTGCGAGTTTTCGGCCGCCTTGGGATATGTGCCACGGATAAAAAGTTTGGGAATCGATGGAATTTGGATATTGGAGGTTATCATGGACCATTGGAGTGAAAATGCTAGTATGGAGGTGTTTAGAACACTTAGCAAAAATTTTGCTAAGAGCAAAAGCTAGGATCATCCGGCAGTGCAGGACACAGCCTGCGTCGAATGCAGTTTTTCAGCATTTGTTTTCCTTTAGCCCGTGTTCTTCCTAAAAACAAAAACACATCTTCATCCTTCATCTTTCACGAAAAACACCCCTAACCCAACCCCAATCCCTCAAAAATCCATCTTTCTCACTCAAATCTTCCAAAACTTTCATCAAAATCAATCCAATTCTTCTTCCTAATCATTATTCTATCTTCAATAACCCCAAAACCAATCTCAATCACTCACAATCTCAGAAAATCCGTTTTGAAAACCTAGATTTTTTTTCCTCAAATTCGTTTTTTGGGATCTTTTGCTGGGTTTTTACGGTTGTTTGTCGGATTCCCTACCTATTCTAATCATCAAGGAGCTTGATTTTTGTGGAAAAGCAAAGGTATAACTTCATACTCAACTTTTTCATTATTCTTCAAGTTTTTGCTCGAATTAGGCTAGAATTAGTCTTAGGTTGAGTTTCCCCTTGGCCTTGATTGATTGTGTAGTTAGGATTGGACAAATTTTTCTGAGTGAGGTAAAGAAATTCAACAAACACTAAGTTCTTGAGGTGTAGAAATTGTTGCACACCAAGTGTTTGTTGAATTGCTTGAGTGAAAAATCTTTTGAGTGATTGCTTGTTGTTTGTTGTATTGTGTTGCTTGTTAAATTTTGCAGAAATGGCACCCAAGATCTCCAAATTGTTTGGCAAAGGGAAAAATAAGAGGGCCACGGTGAGTGAGCCCGACACCGAGGTGGAAGCGGTGTTCATGGGCTATGAAAGGTTGCACGCTCAATATAAAAAAATTTGGGATAAGCTAACCACACAACCTCTTGTAGCCACAGAATTCTTTTGCCCAAACACCCTCCATGCCTTAGGCATGTTCAACTTGACAAGGGACATGCTAGCTAAAGTAGGGCTAGAGGCTTATCTCGAGCCGAACTCCCTGGATTACACCTATAGGAGTTTTGCATACGAGTTTCTAGCAACCTTGTCGGAGTTTGATGTGCCCGAAGGTGAGGAGAAAGCTTACCGATTCCGTTTGAACCAAACTTGGCATAATGCTCCCACTTCCGAAATTCGTCAAATCCTGAAAATCACCAAGCAACCCGAAGACATTAGGTGCCCCAAGGGCAAAATGCATTTCATGTGGAGTAACATTACCAGTGACCACGGCCCATCTAAAGATGCCAAACTTTCAGCCATCACCCACCCCGTACTCCGCCTAATCACAAGATTCCTTACCACCATCTTCAACTCCGCGGGAGAACCCACCAAAGTGCCTGAGAATATCCGGCTATGTTTGTGGACTATGCTTCCGGAAGGGGTAGGGATCCCGAATTGGGCCAATTTGTTTTTGAGGGCTTGCATCAAACATAGGCAAAAATCTGCTAAGGCAAGCATCCATCTTGGGGGGGTGATTTCTTTCTTGGTGAGGCACTATGAGGGGGGCATTGGTAATGATCAAGCGGTGAACATTTGTAGGGGATTGACGAGATACAACCGACTTGGGCTAGACGAAGTTCATATGTTTAAGACTAGCAAAGAGCAACCCTTGAAAGGGTTTTGGTTGGGAAGTGACGGGCTAAGTTACATGAAGATGCCTAGGCCTCAAAACTATCCCTTACCTAGAGGACCCGCGGCGTGGGATTTTTTGTGTCTTAGGGAGGAAAGTTTGGGGGTAAGTAGTGAGGAGGAGGAGGTAGAGGAAGTGCCTTTGAGGCAAAGAAGGAGGGTAAGGAGAGAGGGTGGTGAGGGAAGTGACCAAGTGAGCGAGGAGATCGAGATCCTTGCGATTGAGCAAGGACCTTCCCAAACCACAAATTTTGAACAACAACAACAACAACAACAACAACAACAACAACCACCACCATTCCATTTCCAATCACCATTCCAAAGCCACCAAGATAACGACACCCCCAAGTTTGATGCGGAGGGTCGTTCTAGCATACCCGTGGAGCCATGGTAACAACAAATGGCTAACTATTTTGCTAGCACCAACGACGTTTTGAAGCATATTAGTGGGAGGGTGGACGATTCGAACACATGGCAACAACAACAAGGTAATAGGCTTGAGACATTGGATTATTGGCACAATGTGGTGGAGGAGAGAGAGAGAGATTGAGAGGGGAGGCCGAGAGGGCTCAAAGAGAGGAATGGAGGAGGATGGTAGAAGGGCAAGGGGAAGCCCGCCTTTGGAGAGAACAACAAGATAAAAGGTGGCGGGAACAAAATGAAATGTGGACCACCCAAAATGCTTGGAGGGAGCAAGCTACGAGCCATTTTCACGTTCAAAATGAGCGCCACCACACCTATCTTCAAGACTCCTATGAAGATGCGGTGGCACAAGAGGACGTCTATGGTTTGGCTAGCTCTCTCTTTGGGATGTCCATCCAACAAAACCCGGACTGCCCAACTCCATACACTCAAGAAGTCCTTGATGAAGGCATGGAACGAAGAAGAAGGATTAGAGAAGCAAGGGAAAGGAGAAGAAACAGAGGAGGTGCCTCGGGTTCTTCTCATTTCAACAATTGATGAGGTAACCCATTCTCTTTTCTCCTACAATGAGGACATTGTATGTTCTAAGTGTGGGGGAGAAGATTGTATATAGTTGTTTTGTTTTGATGCCTTGTATTGTGTTTGTTTTTATTTTTGAAAAGAAAGAAAGAAAGAAAAAAAAAAAAAGGAGAAAAAGAAAAGAAAAGAAAAAAAAAAATTGAAAATACCGGCTAGGTGAAAACCCACAAGGGTGGGCACCTAGGCAAGATTGGGAAGGTGGCCGAGGACGGAATGAAAACCCGAAAGGGCATTCCGGGCAAAATGAAGAATCGAGTTGCGAGCCACCAATGAGAGGAAAGGAAAAGCTAAGGTGAAAACCCGAAAGGGCACCTTAGGCAAAATGAATGATTTTCAAGAAAAAAATGAAAAAATGAAAAAAAATTGAAAAAAAAATTTGAGCATAATACTTTCTATGATGAGGATTTTGGAGGTATAAGAAGGGAGTGATAAGGAGGGAATTGGAAGGAGGCTAGCTTAGGACTTCCTTTATTTTTATTTTGAGTCACAAAAATTTGTTCCAAATTGGTGGATTTCTCTTGGTGGTTGCTTGGTTGTACAAATTGTGTAGTTTGGGGCCAACAAAGTAACCATGCATTACACTAGTGGAGTAATAAGGGGGTGGTATAAGTAGTGGAGTTGCATGGAGTTTGGTGATGAAGGCCATCTCGCTATGCCTTGGGATAAGGCAAAGATGGTCATACTACATTCTTGGGAGCTATAAGAAGGAACGATTTGAGTTGAAATGAGTCGGAGTTGGTGGTGTGTCGAGTCTTGTTTTGAGGGAGTTATAAGTAGGAAGAGGTAAGGGAAGAGTGTTAAAACAACCTTGAGTCATTTTTTTTGTTTTAATAGGTGGTTGTGTTTTGAGGGAGATATAAGAAGGTAGTGGTGAGGGAAGAGAGGTCATTGCCTCCGCATGCTATGTTTGGACTTGTGTTTGCCTTGCCAATCTCGAGTTTTACTCGGGACGAGTAAAAGTCCAAGTGTGGGGTTATTTGACAACACCAAATATTGTCGTGTCTAGTAGTAATTTTTAGAGTCTTTCGTTTTACTTTTTACGGGTTATTAGCTTTGTTTTATGTTAATTTTAGTTTTTGTAATAATGTTAGTATTTAGTATTTTAAGTCAATTTTGAGAGTCAAAACCCAAAAGTCAATGAAAGTCAAACACGAAACCCGAGACCCAAAAACCCGGAAATTGGAGTGGGCTAGCAATGAATCATCAAGGCATGAAGACCAAACCCAATGGGTCAATGGAAGTCAAGGCAGGGCAAAAAATCCATGGGTCAACGAAAGTCAATAAGGAAAAGCAAGGGAAAATTGGGCAGCACGACGCAGCCTGCGTCGTAGGACGCAGCCTGCGTCCTTTCTTAGCACGGGATTTCTTCATTTCTTCGTCTTGTCTTTTGGAAGCCCACCTTTCAAGGCCCCTAGGTTTGCGGACCAAGGGTATATAAGAAGAAAACTGAAGAGAGAGAAGGGAGAAAAGCATACAACATTGAAACATCATATTTTCCTTAGAAATTCTCTACTTTGTTCTTCAACTTTGGCTCTTGTAATTGGTTTTATTTAGAAATGGGTTGTAATATGAAGACTATGGGTAGCTAATCATTTCATTACTTGGTGTAATTTGAACAAGTTCACACCTTTAGCATTGTATGACTCTATAATCCTCTTCTTCTTTATTTAATGCAATTTGTTTATGTTAATCTTTTATGTTGAGTGAATGAATGTTTGGTTTGACTAGCTTGACATTTTGTTTACTTGATAAATGCTTGTTCTTGGCAGGAATTGTCACCCTATGCTTGAATGTGGGAAGTAGACTCGAAAGGTTTCATCTTTGGTTTAAAAGTTTGAGTCTTTTGAGAAATAAATTGTATGTTGTGTGATTTTTACATGGTTTAATGTTGAATTGCATAATTCTTGCTTAATCCTTTGGTTGATTGCTTAAAGCTTACTCCTTTGTTTATGCTTATGTTTTAATAAATGTGGATTTAGTTGTAAAGGGTCAATTTTGGGTGGTTTAATTCATGTTGACTATTTCTTAAGAGATGGTATTAGATAAATGAGACGAGAGGAAGAAAGGAGTGATCTTTGCTAATTGTTGTGTTACTTGGGATAATTACACTAAGTATTTTCTCACATATGTGATTACTTGCATTGAAGGTGTTTGTACTAGTGCCTAAACTAGAATCTCATGTTTTATGTTAACTCATCTTTTTACCCAAATTCCCCCATTTATGTTTTCCTACATGTTTACCATTGTGAATATCATAGTTTTTAATTAAATTAAGTCTTTGTTTTAATTAGTGTCTTAGCTAGTAACTAGTGTTTTAAGTTGTGATTAGATTCGTTAGTTTTGTTAATTGATATTTTGCAAGAGTCTAGATTAGATTATTTTTAGCTAATACCGCTTTCCCTTGGGTTCGATCCTTTTCTTACCCTTACTACCCTTTTTATTTAGGTTGGTTTGAGTCTAGATTCGGTTTTATAAATTGTTATTTGGCCTAGCTAATTTGCGGAATTAACGACACCGTGTTTTAGCACCGTCATCACGAAACCCTAGGAGCACGCAACCCTAGGATGCACAATCCCTAGTGTGACAACCGTTGCGAATGCGGAAATAAAACATAACAAGCATGTGATTTATATAGCGGTAAATACGGTGGTTTTAAAACGTTTTACATGCTAAGATAAAAATACGAGGAATGTCAAATAATTACAAACCAAAGTAGAATATATTACAAAGAGACGAAATCTCTCAAAATGTTATCAAATATCAAGGTTATTAACAAACTAGCTAAACAACGTCTAGAGGTGATTCATCCAGGCCAACACCCGCTAGCTCACACCCGAACCCAAAATACCACAAGAAAAAATCAATCCAATCAAGCAACCTGTTCATCCATGAAAAACATGAACGCCACAGTCAGTGGAGAGTAACTCCGGGTTCTCCCAGCCATATCACAATAAACATACTTAAACGGTAATACGAAAGTAGAAGCATGCATATATAAATATACATGTGAAATACGAGAAGGACAAATAGGCAATTCAATATGTAAGGATATAGGTACATGAAGTACAAAACCGTAACCATCATGTTATAGATAGACTCGGGGATAACACTCTTAAGAAACCATACACTCATTAGGGCTTGCATCTCACCGTTAGCGGCATAAGTTTGATAAGATTGAGACTCGACAAACAAACCATGCCAACTCATCCAAATATCACAAATAAACGATCATATAATCATCCATTCAAAACGTACAATACGTTGACAACATCTCTCACGGTAAATGACACGCACTAGCACCGTGTACATGACAAGTATGATTAAAATCGCATCCACGGGATGACATTTCCCTGAACGCATACACGATTCAACATTTCGTATATGTAGACTAATTTCCTCCCGGTAGGACGACGATCATAATACGGTCCTAGTCTAAACCTGGCCAGACTCTCGGAATAAACATTTTCCGATTCGACATGCGATGTCATTTCGCATCCAAGACTCGGTCATACATAGAAGCCGAGTACCCCAAATTTGGTCAACCTTCACGAAAGAGGCAGAAAAGAGCACAAGCCTCACAACAAGCGGTACGCTACATGCAATGACACCACCTCGCAAGTATACAACATTTGACGGCCGGGTCGATCAACGCAAAGCGTTCGCCTCCCAACAACGTCGTCATATGCCCACTAACACATGCAATTAAGCAGTAAGGATACACTCCTCGTTCTGACATTCCAGCCTTACTGATAAGTGAATATTGATATGATTTTAACCCCCATTTTAGCTCGGTTTTGTATGTCATTTGTGCTTTGTTAATCCATTTTATGAGCTAATATCGTCTTCTAGGCGAATTCCTATGTTCTAACATGTTTTGTAGGGAAAGTGACGTTTCTACGCCCTTTTTCTATATTCCCGAGCATTTGCCTAGAACCCGACGATTTGAAGAAGCAGGCTTGACCAAGTGAAAGGCATTTCAAGAAGGTTCACTAATTCGAAAGAGAGAAGAAGCAAAGACAGTTTCGTAGTTGTCGGAAGATCAATCAATTGAAAGGAAGAAATCATCGCTTTACATCAAACCCTATAAACAAACCCGACTCAAGAGGTCAAGGGGGATGTTGGAAGTCAAGTCAAAGCAAAAGGAGATGAAGCGTTAGTCAAAAGCTTCCAGAAGACAAAATACCCGATCGGGTTTGTGTGTACCCGATAGGGTTTTTGTGCTGCTTCGAGAAAACGGCGTTTTCTTCCTACTTTTGTCCTATGTGTTTAATGCCCGACCTCTTCTCCACAAAACCCTAATACTATAAATAGATGCTCTAGCCCTCATATCATATCACACACCTTTCTTACAATCCTCTTCTCTTCTCTTCTTACATTTCCTCTTTAGATTAGGAGGAAAGGAGAGCTAGTCTCTCTTCTCTCATTTTCTTCTTCTTTAGTCTTTAGTTCTTAGTTTATTTCTTTCCTTTCCATATCAAAACTTTAGTTTAGATTAATAAGAGTTTCAATCTTTGTAGTCTACTTTGTTGGCTACAAGTGTTGTAATTCAAGGATCGTTTATTATATGCAAGGATTTTCTATTATTGTTATCATTGTCATCATATAGGTATTTCTGTTTTATCCCTTGTTTAATGTTCTTATTGTTTTCCATTTGATTGTTATTCGCTTTACATATTGTCTTAGATTCATTTTAGTACCGTTATAATCGTTGTTTCGTTTCCTAGATTATCAATTAGCGTCGTTATTATCGCCATATAAAAAGTCAAAACCAAATAAACATGTCTATCCTAGTTTTCATTGTTAATATCATTTTAGACATAGATATCATCATGAGTGAGTAGTCATCCTTTCTAGGGTGTAGGGTAGCCATGTTAGATTGATTAAAAGATGTTAATTGGATAAAGAAATTGTGCCTTTAAAACATTGTGTCTATGCATGTTTGGATTGTAACGATAGTTAACGATTTTTAGCTAAAATCATTGACTAGTATGGAATTCTTTTCCAAGGTAGATATACAGGAATTGAATAAACAAAGCGTGACGTAGTGGATTAAGACCTAGTAAATCGCACTAAAAGCCTGCTAGACCATCTGATCTATGATTGTAATGAATACACCATTCTTACGAACGCTCAATGAATTATTTGCGTATCCTAAATCCAATTTCATCAATATGTCAATTTACATGTGTGAACCTACTTCCCTAGATTCTTCTCATCATTGTTAATTTATCATTTGCTTTATTGTTTTCATTTGTTTTTATTTTGTTTTCATTTATGCTTTATATTAGTTTGGATATCAAATCCTCAAAACCCAGAAATCATTAGATAAAACCCAATTGCGAGACATTTCACAATCCATAGGAAACACCATCTCCCTGAGGATCGACCCCTACTTCCCTAATTACATTAATTTGTTATTAGCCTACTCTGGGTAATTTATCTTTGTATTGAGCTTGCGACAGGCCCGATCAAATTTTGGCGCCGTTGCCGGGGAGCACGGTTTAGTTTTCCTTCTCCTTGTGATTTTTATCGCAATTAGTTTTATCTAGTCTTTAGGAACTCAAATTCCTTTAGACCTCTCTTGATTTTTCATCTTAGCTTTTCAATCTTATGCCCATATCTTCTAGACTAGGGACCTCTATCTTTTTAGACCCCGAACTAGAAAGAACTCTGCGTAGGAAACTAAAGCTATTTAACGAAATCTCAAAAGCTTCTGATATTTCAAGTTTAGATCGTATTCGTGAGAAATACTCGGATATTCTATCTAATCTTGAAGGAGAAGAAGATCCATTTTCACCTCTATTCACAAAAACAACTCAATCTTCATTCCATCTTCACTTTCACATTCGGAAATGGTTCGACTTTCAGACCATTCCAAACCCACCGCAGAAACACTTCCAAGGGGTATTGCTACACCCCAAATAACAGCCGAAAAATTTGAAATCAAACCATCCTTCATTAACCTTATAGAAAGAAGCCAATTTAGTGGCAATGCCATAGAAGATCCCAACCTTCACATCCAAAACTTCTGTGACTATTGCTCCACTATTAGACAAAATGGAGTCACCCAAGAGCAAATTAGAGAGATGCTCTTTTCATTTTCTTTGAAGGGTAAGGCAAAGTTGTGGATTCATAGCCTTGATAAGGTTACTTTAGGTATCACCGATTGGGAGAGCTTAGCTCTTGACTTCTACCAAAAGTACTTCCCCCCAGAGAAGACCGCTTTGTTGAGAAGTCAAATCACTGGTTTCCAACAGGGGGATGAAGAGAGCCTATATGAAGCCTGGGAAAGGTACAAGGACTTGCAAAGAGAGTGTCCTCATCATGGGATAGATTCATGGCTCCTTGCCATCACATTCTATAATGGGTGTTATATAGAGTCCCGTCGAATCCTGGATTCTGCTAACAATGGAAGATTTGATCAAATCAATGTTGAAAATGCTCACAATAACATTGAATCCATGGCAATTCACGATTCTCAATATAGAAATTCCCGCTCCATACCATCGAAATCTAAGCAAGAAGACCCCACTTTAACACTTTTACAAGCCCAAGTAGCCCTTCTCACACAAAAGCTAGAACAACTCCAAACCTTTACATTTCAACAGAGTGACAATGGTGTAAGTAAACTTGAAGCCATAATTCTGCAACTGGCTCAAAGGCAAGACACCATGATAGCTCAATTTCAAGAGAGTGATCAAGCTAAGGACGCCGCCATCAAATTGTTGGAAGCTAAAGTTTCCCAATTTACCTCTTCTAATACCCACCAAAACCAAGGGCAGCTTTCTTCCCAATGTAAATGCCATTTCCTCGAGAAGTGGTCAGGCTAATGATGAGCCAGTGGTTGTTGATGTTGAAGCTGAGATGCCTATGTCAAAAGGGAAAGAGCCCGAGATTCCTATTGAGATCAAGGTTCCATTTCCCCAAAGATTAGCCAAGCAAAAAGAGGAGGCAAAGTATGGTAAGTTCCTTGACGTCGTCAAGAACTTAAAGGTAACAGTCCCTTTCATTGAATTGCTTTCCGAGGTTCCTTCTTACTCCAAGTTTATGAAGGAAGTCCTCAACAAGAAGAGATCTTTCAATGAGACTAAGACCATAGATTTCACTGAAGAGTGTAGTGCACTCTTGCAAAATAAGTCTCTACCAAAACTTAAGGATCCTGGTAGTTATTCCATCCCTTGCACTATAGGCACATATACCATTGATAAGGCCCTTTGCGACCTAGGTGCTAGTGTAAGTGTCATGCCCTTTTCTATGTTCGAAAAACTTAACATGGGTGCTTTGAAATGCACTAATATTACTTTGCAAATGGCGGACCGTTCTCTAAAACAACCTATGGGTGTTTTAGAAGATGTGCCCGTCAAAGTTGGTAAGTTTTTCATTCCCGTTGACTTTCTAGTACTTGACATGGCCGAGGACTCTCAAACCCCAATCATTTTGGGAAGACCCTTTTTCCACACCACTGGTGCAGTTTTCGATGTCAAGAATGGGAAGTTGACACTAGAGATAGGAGATGACAAGGTGACCTTTAGTAAAAATGCCACCGTTAGGAGTCCTGTGGTAGAAGAACCTTGTTATGTGCTTAATGTTGATGACTCTTCTATTGTTTCTTCTATGCCTCGATCCTTACTGACGGATCCGGTGGAGGCACATGTTAGTGTTGATTCTCTTGTAGGTGATCATACTAAAAGCACTACTGCTAAAAGTACTAGAAGGGGCTATTCTCGGAAAAGCTTAGCATGGATGGAGAATGTAAAGCAGGCTATGATGACAAGCTTGGATGATAGTGAGCTTAAAGATAAAGGATGATTTCAAAGAAAGAAAATGGAGTCTAGCAAGACTTTTAAATTGCGCTTCTCGGGAGGCAACCCGTGTTCCTTTTCTTTTTGCATTTTTTTTTGTATTCCCTTTTTCATTGTTAGGATTTATTTTGCAGATGAAAGAGTTTTTGAAGAATCTATAAAGACCTTCCTTATCAAGTCCAAAAGACTAGCTTGGGGGAGTCCGCGCTGACTAGTAAGCTTCATTCTTCTTTCATTTTTCCTTTTTCCCATTAAGCATCTCATTGCATATTTTGTGTTTGTGCTCACATTGAGGACAATGTGATGTTTAGCTTGGGGGAGGGATTGCATTTTCCCTTTTTGCATTTTAATTTTGAATAAAAGAAAGAGAAGATTTTTGAGAAAATTTAAAAAAAAATTTGAACACAATTGAATGCTTTTCATGCTTTGCTTGCTTGTTTACTATGCTTTCATGTTACATTTCCCAAACTTAGAGCTTTCAAACCATAATGATTCAATATTTATTGAATTGTGCATACATGGGGAAGTCTTGTACACAGTAGGCATGGAATGAATCTATAGATGAGTACGCTTGATCTTGACATTTGGCAAACTACATATATTGTAAGGTAGAACCTCCTTAGACTGGTACATCCATACCCAGTCTCATCTAGGTGTGTGTAGTTTTCCTTGTGATGTGTGTCATGTCAAAACGCATAAGTATGGTTCTCATTTCATTTCTATAAGCATTGCATTCATGATTCACTAAGATTTGAAGCCTTTTTCACTTTAATTTGCCCCTCAAAATAAGCCCCTTCATACAAATGCTTCACAAAAATAATAGCTACAAATAAAAACTGCCTACCTTTTGAGCTAGTAGCTAGACTATGGTGTATGAGTGCTCTTTTGAGAAGATTTGTTCTTATATGTCAAAGTGAATTTGGAGAACGAAAATATTCAAGAAGTGATGTTATGTTCAGAAAAGAAAAGAAAAAATGAATAGAAAAAGAAAAAAAAAGAAATAGAAAAAAATGAAAAAATCGAAAGAAAAAGAGAAAAAAAAAAAAGAAATAAAAGAAGAAGTTGTGAGTATCTCCTCAAAATGTCAATTCAATGATTAGAAGGAGTTTACCCTTGTGTTTCGTGTGTAATAATCGTTTTTCGTCTTCTGGGAAGTTGATCGAAAGTTTGGATTGAGTATTCATT
>JAIUZE010014057.1:0-46583 GCA_022085475.1 Heliosperma pusillum | reverse complement strand
AGGTTCTTAGAAGGCTTGGATGAGAGGATAGCTAGTAAAGTCAGGCTGCAAAATATATACTCCTTTGAGGAAGCTGTCAACTTGTCCTTAAGAGTAGAAAAGTTGGGGAAAGGGAAAGCCAGTGCCTCTAAAACTCCTGCTAGAACACCTACATACAAACCTTTTGTAGGAATTAAGATGGGAGAACCTGTGGCTCCTACTAAGACTCCTTTTAACCCTGATAAAAGCAAGGTTGTTGAGGCAGGCCAAAGGAAGACTACCCCCCTCAAAAAGTGTTTTCAATGTCAAGGATATGGACATTTTGCTAGAGAATGTCCATCTAAAAGAGCTCTGAGCACTCTAGAGGTAATCCATTGGGAGGATGATGAGGTGTTGGTCTGTGATGAGGAGATGGAAGAGCCTGAGATAGAGGCTAGTGAGGAGTTGATAGAACCTGATGCTGGGTTAAGTCTGGTGACTTGGAGGGTGATGCACACACAACCCCAACCCTTAGAAGAAGATCAAAGACACCAGATCTTTAGAACTAGGTGCACCATAAAAAAGAGGGTGTGTAATTTGATTCTGGATGGAGGGAGTTGCACCAATGTAGCCTCTAAGACAATGGTGGATAAACTAACTTTGCCCACCAAAGACCACCCTCAACCTTACAAGCTTAGGTGGCTGAACAAGGGGGCTGAAGTTAGAGTAGATCAACAATGTGTTGTTCCATTTTCTATTGGGAAAGGATATGCTGATGAGGCCCTGTGTGATGTATTGCCTATGGATGCTTGTCACCTTCTATTAGGGAGGCCCTGGGAGTTTGATAGGGATGCTGTCCATCAGGGAAGGGACAATACTTACTCTTTTAGGGTTGGGAAGAAGAAAATCATCTTAGCTCCTTTACCCCCTATCCTGAAAGGGAACCCTCCACTCTTAACTGAAGCTGCTAAGGAAGTTCTGCTGTTAAGTGAAGCCGAGATGGAGCAAGAGTTAAATGATCTTAGGCCAGTCTATGTCCTCCTCACCAAGGAGGTAGGGGAAGGGTCTAACCAAGTGCCTAAGGAAGTGCAAGCCTTGCTGAAAACCTATGAGGATGTTTTCCCTGCTGAACTACCTAGTGGATTAGCCCCACTAAGGGGAATTGAGCACCACATTGATCTAGTACCTGGGGCTGTCCTTCCAAACAAGCCAGCCTATAGAAGTGACCCCAGGGCAACACAAGAGCTGCAATCTCAGGTGGGAGAATTGCTTAGCAAAGGGTATGTCAGGGAGTCTCTTAGGCCTTGTGCTGTACCAGCACTGCTAGTGCCTAAGAAGGATGGAACTTGGAGGATGTGTATAGATAGCAGAGCAATTAACAATATCACCATTAAGTATAGGTTCCCTATACCTAGACTCAATGACATTCTGGCTGAACTCAGTGGGGCTCAAGTGTTCACTAAGATTGATCTAAGGCAAGGGTATCATCAAGTAAGGATAAGAGCTGGAGATGAGTGGAAGACTGCTTTCAAGACCAAGCATGGGCTGTATGAATGGTTAGTGATGCCATTTGGGCTCTCCAATGCCCCTAGCACCTTCATGAGGCTCATGACAGAAGTCTTAAGGCCTTACTTGGGAAATTTTATTGTGGTATACTTTGATGACATTCTAGTCTACAGTTCAAGCAAGAAGGAACACCTACAACATCTGAACTTGCTTTGTGAGGTTCTCAGGAAGAATAAGCTATATGGTAAGCTAGAGAAGTGCACTTTCATGCAGCCTGAGGTTCATTTCCTTGGGTTCATCATATCAAAGGATGGGGTAGCTGTTGATCCTGAGACGGTTAAGGCAATCAGGGATTGGCCCACACCTAAGACAGTGACAGAGGTCAGGAGTTTCCATGGGTTGGCATCCTTCTATAGAAGGTTCATTCAGGGGTTCAGTTCTATCATGGCTCCTATCACAGAATGCATGAAGAAAGGAGAGTTTACTTGGGGAGAAAAGGCAGAGAAGTCCTTCAAAACCATTAAGGATCTGTTGTGTAGATCCCCTATACTAGGCTTACCTGACTTAAACAAACTGTTTGAAGTAGAATGTGATGCAAGTGGGTTAGGAGTTGGGGCAGTACTGGTTCAAGAGAAGAGGCCCATAGACTATTTCAGTGAGAAGCTAAGTGGAGCAAGGTTGAATTACTCTACCTATGACAAAGAGTTTTATGCCATAGTGAGAGCTCTGAATCATTGGGGGCATTACCTAAAACCTAAGCCTGTTGTGCTACATTCAGACCATGAGGCTTTAAAGTTCATCAATGGTCAACACAAACTCAACCCCAGGCATGCCAAGTGGGTAGAATTCCTGCAATCTTTCTCCGTTTCAAGCAAGTACATAGAAGGCAAGAACAATGTAGTAGCTGATGCCCTTTCTAGGAGATCTGTGATGTTGTCATTCATGGAGCAAAGGGTCCTAGGCTTTGAATTCATGAAGGAACTCTACATGGAAGATCCAGACTTCAAGGAGGAATGAGAAGTGTATGCAGAAGGAAAACTCAAGAAGGGGAGCAAGTACTTGACACAGAATGGATTCCTCTTCCAAGGAAACAAACTATGCATACCTAGAGGTCCTTACAGAGGATTACTAGTCAAGGAGGTCCATTGCAATGGACTTGCAGGGCACTTTGGGGTACAAAAGACCTATGAGATATTGCATGAGCAGTTCTATTGGCCCAAGATGCTAGGTGATGTGCAGAACACTATTAAAAGGTGCAAACCCTGTCAACTAGCCAAGTCACAGTTCCATGCAGGTCCCTACACCCCACTACCTGTACCAAACAAACCTCGGGAGGACATCAGTATGGATTTCATAGTGGCATTGCCTAGGACACAAAGGGGCAAAGACTCAGTAATGGTGGTAGTGGATAGGTTCAGCAAAATGGCCCCTTTTGTTGCTTGTAAGAAGACAGAAGATGCCATGGGGGTAGCAGAACTCTACTTCAAGGAAATAGTAAAGTTGCATGGGGTACCAAGAAGCATTGTGTCTGATAGGGATACGAAGTTTATGAGCCACTTTTGGAGGTCACTCTGGAGGCTCCTAGGTTCAAGGTTACTCTTCAGCACAGCATACCATCCCCAAACAGATGGGCAGACAGAGGTTACTAAAAAAACTCTAGGAAGAATCTTGAGATGTATCATTGCTAAGTCATTAAAGGATTGGGATATCAAACTGTCACAAGCTGAGTTTGCATTCAATAGAGCTCCCTCACACAGCACAGGTAAGACCCCTTTTGAAGTTGTTTATGGTGCTAATTCTCTAATGCCTACAGACCTAGCACCAGTGATAAGGAAAGAAGTCAACTATGATGCCAAAGAAAGAGTACAACAGATGATGCAGATTCACAGTCAAGTCAAGAAACAGATTGAGAGAACAAATGAAATGTATAAGTCAAGAGCCAAAGGTCCAAAGAAAGCTAGAGAGTTCAAGGCAGGAGACATGGTGTGGCTGCACTTAAGGAAAGAAAGATTCCCAGAGGAAAGGAAAAACAAACTCATGCCAAGAGCTGATGGTCCTTTTGAAGTGCTTGAAAGGGTAGGACCTAATGCTTACAAGATAGATTTACCAGGGGATTATGGGGTACATGGGACATTCAATGTGGGAGACCTAAGTCATTATCAAGAAGACTCTGAGGATGAAGAGGATTTGAGGGCAAATCTTTTTCAAGAAGGAGGGGTTGCAACAGGAGTTCAATGCCATGCTCAAAGACAAGGCCAATCAACCTATGATCAGCCTAACCAGGATTCAATGCCAAACCTACCTTATGTCAAAAGCTATCTTAATGCTTTGTATAGCCCAGGCCCAAGCCACCACACAAAGACACGAGCCAGTGGTAGCCATGACACGAGCCAAGACCAAACAAGCCACAAAACAGACTCACAAAACAAGCCAACAAAACCTTTGGAAACTCAGCCAGCAGCAGTGCCTTGGGGAGGGTCTCAGGGCAACTTCCAAGCTTAGGGACTCCAAACCAACTATGGGGCATGGTACTAGGGAGGGTCTACTACCTTTTTGTCCAGGAAACCTTCCTCAGAAAACGTCAAGAACACCCCTCAAAACACAACCCAAGTGAACCAGTCCAGTTACAGCCTTACATGTAGCAGTTTAGCTGTTTTGTCAAACCTTCCTCTTTTAGCCAATCAAACAAGCCTAACCAATCCCTAAACCTATGTCTTGGGAAGGTCCTCTACAACTTTCCCCAGGACTTCCCTTCCAAGAAACAAACACACAAAGAGTTAGCTTAGGGACAACTTCAAACTGTCCAGATTTCAGCCTTTGGTGTAGTAGTTAATATGTCACTGTCAACCTTCCCCTTTTGAACAAACAATGCGTGAGGTACCTTCAGCACATCTTTGGGAGCCTTCCTACTTCAGTTTGGTTCACAAACCCAAGCTTGAAAGTCCACTCTTCACCCAAGACACACCTGATCAAACAATTAAGGAAGATTGTCTCTTTAGAAACTACTTTCTACTTTATCTACTTTATGTCAGAATTCTGCAAGTTTGTAGCTGTTATTTTGTTTCATGTTGTAAGCCCTTGTGGCCCTAGATGTGTCCTAAACGTCTGAGTGTATCCTTGCTGCCTATATAAGGCCTTCACCTAATGAAATACAAATCAGATTTGAAGTAAAACATAAAACTGAAACCTTGTTTCTGTTGCATCTCTTGGCTGTGTGCTTGAGACAACTTCCTTTGCTTTGTGCTTGGAAGTGAGCTTGGGTCCTTAGCTGTGTGCTGGGATCAAAGTTCAACCCTCAATCATTGGCTTTGTGCTTTGGTTAAGGTCCTATCCTTGTTCTTTAACAATCAATTCAAACAGAAACAGAGTATTTGCAAAGTGTCTGAATCTCAATCAAATTGTCATTGTTTAATTGTCTTTCTGAATAGTTTCAGTGCACATGCGGTACACTACATGCAAATAACACCACCTCGCAAGTACACAACATTTGACGGCCGGGTCGATCAACGCATAGCGTTCAACTCCCAACAACGTCGTCGTATGCCCACTAACACATGCATTTAAGCAGTAGGATACCTCTCCGTTCCGACATTCCAGCCTTACGAACAGGAAGGTAGCCAAGGGAATGAGAATACAAAGCACAAGACAAAATAGTGCTCAAACCGTATCATTTGTAAAAACCCGACTCAAAGTGGAAACATACCAAAAACCGTCACAAAACATGTGATACAAGCGAGTGAAATATCATATAATCAAAACATTAATATTATAAGTCGTTACGTAAAATTATACGATAAACGAACGATTGGAATTATCATTAATGAAAACCGTAAGCAAAATCACAAACAAAGTCCAGCAGGAGCCAGCCGGTCAGGCTGACCGGCTGCCGGTCCACCGGCTCAGGCCATTGCCTCATACAAAAACCAACATCAAACTTCAGTGTGTCCCAGCCGGTCAGGCTGACCGGCTGCCGGTCAACCGGCTGGGACCAAAGGGTCTTTTGAAAAACAAAGGAAGGAAGGGGGTGTCTCAGCCTCAGGCGGTGGCTGCCGGTCGACCGGCTGAGCCCAACCTCATATTCCAAAATCACGTAAAAATGCCAAAATATACAGCCACTGCCCCAGCCGGTGGTCTGACCGGCTGCCGGTCGACCGCCTGGGGTCCATATGCACGAAAATCACCCTTTTCACTAAGGATCCACATTTAACAATTATCGATTATCAACATAAATCATAGATTCTCATATATATTCTCAACACACGATATATACCATCATCAACACAATTACTAAACTCACTAATCGTATTCTAAACACGATTCCTAGCATAGATAACATGTAAAACACGTAAATGATACCGAGTAACCCTTCACCGTTACCTTTAAGCGACTCTACTAATCGTCAAGCTCCTCTTCAATTAGAAAGTAGTCTTTGTCGGGATCTTGGAGGTCACCACCTACATATAGATCGTAAAAGATGACTAAAATTCATCTTGAGAAAGACGGAAAGTTTGAAAAGCGAGAAAGACGATGATTTTAATATCAATACAGATAGAGGAAGGTAAGGGGAGAAGAATAAGACGAACTTACGTGAATTCTATCAAGTAACGAAGAAGTTACGATGATTCAAAGATCGAAAAATGGATGGAGGCAAAGTTTCTTAAGGAAGAAGTAAAATTTGGTTTGTGTTTGATTTTGTGTTGAATGAAATTTAGGTTAAGGAGTAGTGTGAGTTGTGTAGGAGAAAAGTCAACAAAAAGTCAAAGACGGTTCGGAAGTCAAGAAAAGTCAAACTCGTCTTAAGACGGGATTTTCATGGAATCTCGCAGAAATTCCAAATACGAACTCGGAAATTCTAAATTCGACTCGGAACATAAAATTCTAATTAAAACTTAAATTTGCTGAAAAGATTTCGTAAAATATTTCTACTAGAAAAATAGGGTACATTTCCGGGTGTTACAATCACCCCTCCTTTTAAAAAGTTTCGTCCTCGAAACTTGAGAGTAGAAAAGAAAAGTTATAAGGACCAATTCGTTTTCTCCAATTTGGTATTCAAAACATTTTCAAGGAAATGTATTTCAAAAGCATGACATTTTCCAAAAAGGTATAGGAAAAGTTTTCGAAAGTAGCTCTTTTTTTATTTTTTTTCTGTGGAACGAAATTGTTCTTGTCGTTCACACAAGAACACCAGCATTCCAAGGTAAAGACAAGATTAAAATTAAATCATACGTTGAGAAGTGCAGAACCAATCATTAGACGTCTCCAATAACAAGTTCTAGCATCCAACCAAACGCAAAATCCAGTATAAGAGCAACCTAAATCCATTTTCGAAAAATGAAAGTAGAAATTTCATTTCTAAAACTCTTTTAAAAGGATAAATGTGAAATCCATCGTGAAAATTTGAAAATTGTCTAAATTCGTACACCCAAGACAACCAAACATTGCACACACATAAAAGTAATTTGAACATCAAACTCACAATCATGGTAATAAAAGATAAACACAACGAGTAAAAAGAAACAAGAAGGCTTAACGAAACGAGTAATAGCGGAAAGAAGGACAATGTCCAAAGAATAACAAATTGAATAAGCGTCAATTTGAAAGGCAAAGGGAGAAATGAACGACAAAGCAATTGCTCAAAAGGGGAAGAAAGCCTAAGAACCAAACACTCCACTCAAATACAAAAGTCATCATAGTCAATTTCTCGGGCATTTTCGCCAAACCCAAATTATAGCCACATCATTCTAAGGGCTTATCCAATTAACATCACAAACATCGTTAATAAGCTAGTCCTCAAAAGAATGTAACTCATCTCGGTCATACCTTAACCGCTTTAAATCATTAGATTCTACAAAATCCTTAACAATCATCAGGTCAAACTACGAACCCGAATATCTAGTATCCAATTAGCATTAACTAAGGTCTATCGACAAGGGAAAATCCACAATTAAATAATCCACATGAAAGATTCCTAAATGTATTCGAACATCCCTAGTCCAGTCAATTATTACACTCGAATCCACAAGCATAAATAATTATATCTAGAAAAGCATAATTACCACCAATCATAAGATGAATGGGCTCACCATTCCAATTCTTCGATTCAAAGTACTTCAAGGCTTAATATCCTAAACTTAAAGAAATTTCTCTTTTACAAACCATCAAAACCTCAAGAGAGATCAATTACAAATTCCAAGTCCTATATGGCCAAGGACATGGCGATGATACAACTATTCAAATCATCCAGCTCAACTATAACTCAAGATGAATCGATCTTCTCTTATGAAAATATTCCTCAAAATATGGTGACCAATCTTAATTACCAAAGCAAAGTCTCTTTTAGAATCCAACATTTACGGACATCTAATCCCTAAATGGTCTCCAAGGTAACTATTCCAATATCTCGAAACAACGAACTATTATCATGATCCACTCAATTCTCAAAACAACACTACAATACCAAACTCCGAATCTAACATCACCAAGAGAGGATACATTATCACTATTAGGATTCATCCTAGAGCTTAAGTCTTATTTCTCATGATCAAATACAACCTGAACTTTGCTCAATCCAAAGACAAATCTTCTAACTAAAGAATTCCAAAAATACATTACTCTTATTCTCTGAGCCTTACAAACGGAACATCCAATCCACTAAGGAAAAGATGAAGCGGCAACGAGATAGGAAACGATAAGAAATCTCAAGGAGAACACGAGAATAAAATCAGGCACGATATTAAAAGAGAGGAACGCTGAAAATAACGAGGGCAAGAAAGAGACAAAGCAGATAGTAGAGTTATGAAGATATCCGCGTAAGAAATAAGATACGAGTATGCGATTTCTTAAAGATCAATCTTTACAAAAGCATTCAAGAATGGAAATGAAAAGGGACAATGGCACGGTTAATGGTTTAAGGTTAAATCCACAAAATTTCTCCTTTCAAACCTAATGCGATAATAAAACCACTTAATTATTCCTTTACAAAGGCCTCTTACAAGGGACCATCATACCACGAGCAATCATCAAAGTAAGGTACACCTAGATTTAACAAATCGATTACAACCCAATTCATCCACCCTTTCATATAACACGGATTCCCAATTGCGGAATTGCAACTCAAGTATAGTAACATTCTCTCAACTCCATAATTTGACACATTCCCAAAGGTTTCAAAAACCGAAGAACCAATAAGGAATTCTCCATACTAATCTCTTTTCAACTCCTACGGCCACAAGGTAGAACACCGAACAAAACGCCATTATCAACATCATATAGCCCACGAGTTCATTATTAACAAAGTACAACCTCAAGTCAAACATCATCATTAACGTCCCAAGGTATTTCCATCATAGCTCACATCATAATCCTCAAGTAATATGGTTCAACTTACAACGAAACCTTACTACTCCAAACGAGTCTCCGATACCATAAGATAAGATCATATCTTTAAATCCAAGAACTATAGCCAAATGCTTTTTCACCAAGCCTATACTCTAACACATAAACTAGAATCCACAAGAAGTCACTTAGTCTCAAAAGCATTTTACAACTCAAGGCATCATTCAAACTCCTAAATTCAAAAGATTAAATCGCTAATGGGTTTAGAAGTCTTAGCCAACTCATTCAACCTTACACCATCAAATATCATGAACTATCCACACATTAGTCATGACAAGCATCAAGCATTAAAATCATCAAACTTATCTTACTACCTTTCCTTAGAGATACAACCAATCACCACTATAGGGTGAATTTAGATCTACACCATTTTCCTCAAATCACAAATTCATTCTAACCAACACTAATATTCCACAAAGTTCAAAGTTCTTCCGATCAAGTACAATATACCACAAACAAAAGGGTATGACATCCATAAAAATGTTACATGAGGAAGGTAAGGATACCAATGGTAAGATGAAGGAACTATCAAGAGTAATTTCCAAGAGGCAAACAAGTTGGAAGAGAAAGAAGCACCTAGATAGAAGGAATAGAGCATAATATAATAAGGACGAGAGAATTCATAGATGAGGAAGAAATACACTTCAATTAGGCTTGTAAATCTTCAAATCTTCGGTAGATGATACTTCTTCTAGGTAACACAATGATCCACCTTAAGACGGTAGATACAAACAAACATAACATCACTCAACACAATCAACAAACAAGTTAGAACCTAACAAACATCAAGTACACCAAGACTACCAATTAAAGTCCTTAATTTCTACCCATCTCTCATTTATTATTTCAAGGTCAAGTAGTTTAAGTTTAGGGTTCACGTGTGTGCGTCGGGAGCGATAAAGCTCTGATACCAACTGTGACAACCCTCGCGAATGCGGAAATATAAAACATACAAGCATGTGAATTATAATGCGGAAAATACGGTATTTTAAAAAACCTTTATACATGCAAGATAGAAAAATACGAGGAGTGTCAAAATATTACAAACTAAATAAAAATACCACAAGAGACGTAGTCTCTCCAAGTGTTAACAAAAGACAAAGTAATTAGCAACTAGCTAAACAACGTCTAGAGGTGTTTCATCCAGGGACAACGCCCGCTAGCTCACACCCGAACCCAAAATAGCATAAGCAAAAAGCCATCCATGCAAGCAACCTGTTCATTCATGAAAAACATGAACGCCACAGTCAGTGGGGAGTAACTCCGGGTTCTCCCAGCCATATCACCTTTAACGTACATATAAGGAAATACAAAAGTAAAGCATGCATATATATACATATCCATGTGAGTTACGATAAAAATAGATAGGCAATACGAGATATAATGATAAGATCATGTGGAAATCAAATCCGAACCATCATGTTATTCAAAGACTCGGGAAGACACTCTTAGGCAATCGAATACGCTCACTAGGGCTTGCATCTCACCGTTAGCGGTATAAGATTGATAAGATTGAGACTCGACAGACAAACCAATCAAGTCATGCGATGATCACAGTAAATCCAACATATTATCATCCATTCACGAACCAAGACCATGACGGTGTCCAATCATGCAATGACCATGAATAATATCATGAAATCACGCATTCAAAAGACGACACAAGACGACACTTCCCGTAAATGAAAACGCACTAGCATCTTGTCATGGAACTATGATTAACAGGCATCCACGGGATAAAGCATTTCCCTGAACTCATACACGATTCTGACAGTTCGATATGTAGACTAATTTCCTCCTGGTAGCACGACGATAATAAATATCCGGTCCTAGTCTAAACCTGGCCAGGATCTCGGAATATAAACGGGTTCCGATTCGACAATGCGATAAAGCGTTTTCGCATCCAAGACTCGGTCTTACAATATATATGCCGAGTACCCCAAATTTCGGTAGATCAATTCACGAAAGAGGCGGAAAAGAGCTCAAGCCTCATAACATGCGGTACGCTACATGCAAATAACACCACCTCGCAAGTACACAACATTTGACGGCCGGGTCGATCAACGCATAGCGTTCAACTCCCAACAACGTCGTCGTATGCCCACTAACACATGCATTTAAGCAGTAGGATACCTCTCCGTTCCGACATTCTAGCCTTACGAACGGGAAGGTAGCCAAGGGAATGAGAATACAAAGCACAAGACAAAATAGTGCTCAAACCGTATCATTTGTAAAAACCTGACTCAAAGTGGAAACATACCAAAAACCGTCACAAAACATGTGATACAAGCGAGTGAAATATCATATAATAAAAACATTAATATTATAAGTCGTTACGTAAAATTATACGATAAACGAACGATTGGAATTATCATGAATGAAAACCGTAAACAAAATCACAAACAAAGTCCAGCAGGAGCCAGCCGGTCAGGCTGACCGGCTGCCGGTCCACCGGCTCAGGCCATTGCCTCATACAAAAACCAACATCAAACTTTAGTGTGTCCCAGCCGGTCAGGCTGACCGGCTGCCGGTTAACCGGCTGGGACCAAAGGGTCTTTTGAAAAACAAGGGAAGGAAAGGGGTGTCTCAGCCGGTGGTCTGACCGGCTGCCGGTCGACCGGCTGAGCCCAACCTCATATTCCAAAATCACGTAAAAATGCCAAAATATACAGCCACTGCCCCAGCCGGTGGTCTGACCGGCTGCCGGTCGACCGCCTGGGGTCCATATGCACGAAAATCACCCTTTTCACTAAGGATCCACATTTAACAATTATCGATTATCAACATAAATCATAGATTCTCATATATATTCTCAACACACGATATATACCATCATCAACACAATTACTAAACTCACTAATCGTATTCTAAACACGATTCCTAGCATAGATAACATGTAAAACACGTAAATGATACCGAGTAACCCTTCACCGTTACCTTTAAGCGACTCTACTAATCGTCAAGCTCCTCTTCAATTAGAAAGTAGTCTTTGTCGGGATCTTGGAGGTCACCACCTACATATAGATCGTAAAAGATGACTAAAATTCATCTTGAGAAAGACGGAAAGTTTGAAAACGAGAAAGACGATGATTTTAATATCAATACGGATAGAGGAAGGTAAGGGGAGAAGAATAAGACGAACTTACGTGAATTCT
Organism: Heliosperma pusillum; assembly: GCA_022085475.1. NCBI lineage: Eukaryota > Viridiplantae > Streptophyta > Magnoliopsida > Caryophyllales > Caryophyllaceae > Heliosperma > Heliosperma pusillum. Next base: position 34,569 of record JAIUZE010014057.1, on the reverse strand, counting down.
ATCAAGTAACGAAGAAGTTACGATGATTCAAAGATCGAAAAATGGATGGAGGCAAAGTTTCTTAAGGAAGAAGTAAAATTTGGTTTATGTTTGATTTTGTGTTGAATGAAATTTAGGTTAAGGAGTAGTGTGAGTTGTGTAGGAGAAAAGTCAACAAAAAGTCAAAGACGGTTCGGAAGTCAAGAAAAGTCAAACTCGTCTTAAGACGGGATTTTCAAGGAATCTCGCGGAAATTACAAATACGAACTCGGAAATTCTAAATTCGACTCGGAACATAAAATTCTATATTAAAACTTAAATTTGCTGAAAAGATTTCGTAAAATATTTCTACTAGAAAAATAGGGTACATTTCCGGGTTTTACATCCTAAATCCAATTTCATCAATATGTCAATCTACATGTGTGAACCTACTTCCCTAGATGCTTTTCATTATTTGCTTTATTATTTTCATTTGTTTTTATTTTGTTTTTATTTATGCTTTATATTAGTTTAGATATCAAAAATCTCAAAACCCAGATAATCATTAGATAGAACTCAATTGCGAGACAATTCACATTCCATAGGAAACACCATCTCCCTGAGGATCGACCCCTACTTCCCTAATTACATTAATTTGTTATTAGCCTAGTCTGGGTAATTTATCTTTGTATTGGGCTTGCGACAGGCCTGATCAAATTTTGGCGCCGTTGCCGGGGAGCACGGTTTAGTTTTCCTTTTTCTTGTGATTTTTATCGCAATTAGTTTTATCTAGTCTTTAGGAATCCAAATTCCTTTAGACCTCTCTTGATTTTTCATCTTAGCTTTTCAATCTTATGCCCAGATCTTCTAGACTAGGGACCTCTAATTCTTTAGACCCCGAACTAGAAAGAACTCTGCGTAGGATACGAAAGCTATTCAACGAAATCTCAAAAGCTTCTGATACTTCAAGTTTAGACCATATTCGTGAGAAATACTCGGATATTCTATCTAATCTTGCAGGAGAAGAAGATTCATTCTCATCTCTATTCACAAAAACCACTCAATCTTCGTTCCATCTTCACCTTCACATTAGGAAATGGTTCGACTTTCCGACCATTCCAAACCCACCGCAGAAACACTTCCAAGGGGTATTACTACACCCCAAATCGAAGCCCAAAACTTTGAAATAAAACCATCCTTCATTAACCTTATAGAAAGAAGCCAATTTAGTGGCAATGCGCAGAAGATCCCAACCTTCACATCCAAAACTTCTGTGACTATTGCTGCACTATTAGACAAAATGGAGTCACCCAAGAGCAAATTAGAGAGATGCTCTTCTCATTTTCTTTGAAGGGTAAGGCAAAGTTGTGGATTCATAGCCTTGATAAGGTTACTTTAGGTATCACCGATTGGGAGAGCTTAGGTCTTGCCTTCTACCAAAAGTACTTTCCCCCGGAAAGGACCGCTTTGTTGAGAAGTCAAATCACTGGTTTCCAACAAGGGGATGATGAGAGCCTATATGAAGCTTGGGAGAGGTACAAGGACTTACAAAGAGAATGTCCTCATCATAGGTTAGATTCATGGCTCCTTGCCATCACATTCTATAATGGGTGTTATATAGAGTCCCGTCGAATCCTGGATTCTGCTAACAATGGAAGATTTGATCAAATCAATGTTGAAAATGCCCAAACTACCATTGAATCCATGGCAATTCACGATTCTCAATATAGAAATTCTCGCTCCATACCATCGAAATCTAAGCAAGAAGACTCCGCTTTAACACTTTTACAAGCCCAAGTAGCCCTTCTCACACAAAACCTAGAACAACTCCAATCTTTTACATTTCAACAGAGTGACAATGGTGTACGTAAACTTGAAGCCATAATGCTGCAATTAGCTCAAAGGCAAGACACCATGATAGCTCAATTCCAAGAGAGCGATCAAGCTAAGGATGCCGCCATCAAATTGTTGGAAATTAAAACTTCCCAATATGCCTCTTCTAATACCTACCAAGAGCAAGGGCAGCTGCCTTCACAATGTTACCAACCTCACAAAACTATAAATGCCATTTCCTCGAGAAGTGGTAAGCATAATGACGAGCCAGTGGTTGTTAATGTTGAAGCTAAGCTGCCCATGTCAAAAGGGAAAGAGCCCGAGATTCCTATTGAGATCAAGGTCCCATTTCCCGAAAGATTAGCAAAGCACAAGGAGGAGGCAAAGTATGGTAAGTTCCTTGACGTCGTCAAGAACTTAAAGGTAACCGTCCCTTTCATTGAATTACTTACCGAAGTTCCTTCTTATTCCAAGTTTATGAAGGAAGTACTCAACAAGAAGAGATCCTTCGATGAGACTAGGACCGTAGCTTTCACTGAAGAGTGTAGTGCACTCTTGCAAAATAAGTCTCCACCAAAACTCAAGGACCCTGGAAGTTATTCCATCCCTTGCACTATAGGCACATATACCATTGATAAGGCCCTTTGCGACCTAGGTGCTAGTGTAAGTGTCATGCCCTTTTCTATGTTTGAAAAACTTAACATGGGTGCTTTGAAATGCACTAATATTACTTTGCAAATGGCGGACCGTTCTCTAAAACAACCTATGGGTGTTTTAGAAGATGTGCCCGTCAAGGTTGGTAAGTTTTTCATTCCCGTTGACTTTCTAGTACTTGACATGGCCGAGGACTCTCAAATCCCAATCATTTTGGGAAGACCCTTTTTGCACACCACTGGTGCAGTTTTCGATGTCAAGAATGGGAAGTTGACACTAGAGATAGGAGATGACAAGGTGACCTTTAGTAAAAATGCCACCGTTAGGAGTCCTGTGGTAGAAGAACCTTGTTATGTGCTTAATGTTGATGACTCTTCTATTGTTTCTTCTATGCCTCGATCCTTACTGACGGATCCGGTGGAGGCACAGGTTAGTGTTGATTCTCTTGCAGGTGAGCATACTAAAAGCACTACTGCTAAAAGTGCTAGAAGGGGCTATTCTCGGAAAAGCTTGGAATGGATGGAGAATGTAAAGAACGTTATGATGATGAGTTTGGATGATAGTGAGCTTAAAGATAAAGGATGATTTCAAAGAAAGAATTGGAGTCTAGCAAGACTTTTAAATTGCGCTTCTCGGGAGGCAACCCGTGTTCCTTTTCTTTTTGCATTTTTATTTTTATTCCTTCTTTCGTTGTTAGGATTTATTTTGCAGATGAAAGAGTTTTTGAAGAAAACCTATAAAGGCCTTCCTTGTCAAGTCCAAAAGACTAGCTTGGGGGAGTCCGCGCTGACTAGTAAGCTTCACTCTTCTTTCGTTTTTCCTTTTTCCCATTAAGCATCTCATTGCATATTTTGTCTTTATGCTCACATTGAGGAAAATGTGATGTATAGCTTGGGGAGGGATTGCATTTTCCCATTTTGCATTTTAGTTTTGAATAAAAGAAAGAGAATATTTTTGAGAAAATTTAAAAAAATTTTGAACACAATTGAATGTTTTTCATGCTTTGCTTGCTTGTTTACTATGCTATCATGTTACATTTCCCAAACTTAGAGCTTTCAAAAGATAATGATTCAATATTCATTGAATTGTGCATACATGGGGAAGTCTTGTACACAGTAGGCATAGAATGAATCTATAGATGAGTACGCTTGATCTTGACATTTGGCAAGTTACATATATTGTAAGGTAGAACCTCCTTAGGCTGGTACATCTATACCCAGTCTCATCTAGGTGTGTGTAGTTCTCCTTGTGATGTGTGTCATGTCAAAACGCATAAGTATGGTTCTCATTTCATTCCTATAAGCATTGCATTCATGATTCACTAAGATTTGAAGCCTTTTTCACTTTGAATTACACCTCAAAATTAACGCCTTCATACAAATGCTTCACAAAATAATAGCTACATACAAAAACTGCCTACCTTTTGAGCTAGTAGTTAGACTATGGTGTATGGGTGCTCTTTTGAGAAGATTTTGTTCCTTAATGACAAAGTGAATTTGGAGAACGAAAAATATTCAAGAAGTGATGTTCAAAAGAAAAGAAAAGAAAAAAAAAGAAATAGAAAAAGAAAAAAAATGAAAAAATCGAAAGAAAAAGAGAAAAAAAGAAGAAATAAAAGAAGAAGTTGTGAGTATCTCCTCAAAATGTCAAATCAATAGAAGGAGTTTACCCTTATGTTTCGTGTGTAATAAGCCAATTGTTACTTCTGGCTTCATCTTTTGTTTTGTGGGAAATTCACCGAAAGTTTGGATTGAGTAATCATTTATCATTGGTCAGTTGCAAGCTCATTCTAACCTTCACATGACCATAACTGTTTGTCCACCTTTCACCCATTTCCCAAAGCCTTCTTCATTACTTTTTCGGCTTCTTTTCTATGTGCATTGTGATCTTTGACTTGTGTTTTGAATTGTTTACCATATTAGACTGCGGACACATTTTCATAAGTCGTAGATAGGTGAGTGTCTCAAACATTTACACATAAAGAAATCACCTTTTACATACATTGAGTGTTCGAGTGTACCGTGAGAGTCCATTGTCAAAAGATCATGCAAGAGCCGAAATTCTATAGTGAAATTCTTTGTGCTACGCCGTTATGTAAATCTCAGCCATGTTTATGTATCATTCTTGCCCACGTTGTTTTTGGGTTATGATTCATTATGTTTTCAAAGCTTTATGTTGAGATTTGTTTCTTGATGGTGTAGTAGCCAATGCTTGCAACCTTGTCCTGGTATTGTTTGTTATATTTGCTTGAGGACAAGCAAAGGTTTAGCTTGGGGGAGTTTGATAAGTGAATATTTGTATGGTTTTAACCCCCATTGTAGCTCGGTTTTGTATGTCATTTGTGCTTTGTTAAGCCACTTTATGAGCTAATATCGTCTTCTAGGCGAATTCCTGTGTTCTAACCTGTTTTGTAGGGAAAGTGACGTTTCTACGCCCTTTTTCTATATTCCCGAGCATTTGCCTAGAACCCGACGATTTGAAGAAGCAAGCTTGACCAAGTGAAAGGCATTTCAAGAAGGTTCACTAATTCGAAAGAGAGAAGAAGCAAGGACGGTTTCGTAGTTGTCGGAAGATCAATCAATTAGGAGGAAGAATTCATCGCTTTACATCATATCCAAGCAACAAACCCGATTGTAGAAGTCAAGGGGGATGTTGGAAGTCAAGTCAAAGCAAAGGAAGATGAAGCGTTAGTCAATTGCTTCCAGAAGACGACTTACCCGATCGGGTAAGTGTGTACCCGATCGGGTATGTGTGCTGCTTCGTGCATTGCGGCTCCTTCATCCTATTTTTGACCTATGTGTTTAATGCCCGACCTCTTCTCCACGAAACCCTAATACTATAAATAGATGCTCTAGCCCCTCATATCAAATCATCCATCTTTTTATACTTCTCTTCTCTTCTCTTCATATACTTCTCTTTAGATTAGGAGGAGGGGGAACTAGCCTCCTTTCTCTCATTTTCTTCTTCTTTAGTCTTTAGTTCTTAGTTTTATTTATGTCCCTTAGTTTAGATTAATAAGGATTTAATCCTTGTAATCTCCTTTGTGTGATTCAAGCGTTGCAATTCAAGGATCGTTTATTATATGCAAGGATTTTCTATTATTGTTATCATTGTCGTCATATAGGTATTTCTGTTTTATCCCTTGTTTAATGTTCTTACTGTTTTCCATTTGATTGTTATTCGCTTTACATATTGTCTTAGATTCATTTTAGTACCGTTATAATCGTTGTTTCATTTCCTAGATTATCAATTAGCGTCGTTATTATCGCCATATAAAAAGTCAAAACCAAATAAACATGTCTATCCTAGTTTTCATTGTTAATATCATTTTAGACATAGATATCATCATGAGTGAGTAGTCATCCTTTCTAGGGTGTAGGGTAGCCATGTTAGATTGATTAAAAGATGTTAATTGGATAAAGGAATTGTGCCTTTAAAACATTGTGTCTATGCATGTTTGGATTGTAACGATAGTTAACGATTTTTAGCTAAAATCATTTGACTAGTATGGAATTCTTTTCCAAGGTAGATATACAGAATTGAATAGACAAAGCATGATATGGTAGATTAAGACCTAGTAAATCGCACTAAAAGCCTGCTAGACCATCTGATCTATGATTGTAATGAACACACCATTCTTACGAACGCTCAATGAATTATTTGCATATCCTAAATCCAATTTCATCAATATGTCAATCTACATGTGTGAACCTACTTCCCTAGATGCTTTTCATTATTTGCTTTATTATTTTGTTTTTATTTATGCTTTATATTAGTTTAGATATCAAAAATCTCAAAACCCAGAAAATCCCTAGATAAAACTCAATTGTGAGACGATTCACAATCCATAGGAAACACCATCTCCCTGAGGATCGACCCCTACTTCCCTAATTACATTAAGTTGTTATTAGCCTAGTCTGGGTAATTTATCTTTGTATTGGGCTTGCGACAGGCCCGATCACCCAACATGCAGGAAGTAGTTAAAACTGAAGTTATGAAATTGCTAGATGCTGGCATAATCTATGAAATCTGTGATTCTAAATGAGTTAGCCATGTTCAAGTTGTTCCCAAGAAAGGAGGAACAAAAGTAGTCAAAAATGAGAAGAATGAGCTCATCCCCACAAGGATTTTGACGGGATGGCGTATGTGTATTGACTACAGAAAGCTGAATCAATCAACTAGGAAAGATCACTATTTAGATGGTTATTCAGGATTTTTCCAAATCCCTATCCACCCTAAGGACCAAGAGAAAACCATCTTCACCTGTCCCTATGGTACTTTCGCTTATCGCAGAATGCCATTTGGCTTGTGTAATGCACCTGCCACTTTCCAGCGTTGCATGACTAGTATCTTTTCAGATTTTGTTGAATATATCATGGAAGTATTTATGGACGACTTTAGCGTCTATGGCATTTCCTTTGATCATTGTTTGACAAATCTATCCTCAAAACGACATATTAGAAGTCGAGATATTCGATGTCTGGGGTATTGACTATCAAGGACCATTCCCTTCTTCAAATGGAAATCGTTACATATTAGTCGCTGTCGACTATGTTTCAAAGTGGGTAGAAGCAATTGCCACCCCAACAATGATGCTAGAGCTGTGATACGACTATTTAAAAAGATAATCTTTCCGCGTTTTGGTGTACCCAGAACCGTGATAAGTGATCGAGGAACTCATTTCGGAGAAAAACAGTTAGACACTCTGCTTGCCAAGTATGGTGTGTATCAAAGACGAGGTTTAGCCTACCATCCTCAGACCAGCGGTCAAGTAGAAGTTTCAAACAGAGAGCTAAAAACAATTCTTTAAAAAGTCGTCTCGAAATCTAGAACATATTGGAGTAATAAACTCGATGACACCTTATGGGCTTATCGCACAGCTTTCAAAACCCCGATTAGAACATCTCCCTATCGGTTGGTTTATGGAAAGGCATGTCATCTCCCCGTTGAGTTAGAGTACAAAGCTCACTGGGCTATCAAAGAACTTAACTTAGACACTAAGCTTAGCGCTGATAGACGACTTTTGCAACTATATGAGCTAGAAGAGTTTCGTTTGCAAGCTTACGAGAATTCTAGGATTTATAAAGAGAAAACGAAGCGTTGACACGACAAGAGGATAATCAGAAAAGAATTCAATGTCGGTGACCAAGTACTTCTCTTCAACTCCCGTTTGAAAATTTTTCCGGAAAACTTCGATCAAGATGGTCTGGAAAATTCACTGTCACATATGTAAGCAAATACGGTTATATGGAAATAATGGCTAGTAATGGTGAAAAATTTAAGGTCAATGGACACCGATTAAAACTCTACTATAGCAATTCCATTATTGGATGCTTAGATATTGTCTATGTAGAGCGTCAATCCCCAACCAAATGATTTCATAGAAGAATTCGTCGAGCGGGACGTTAAACCAGCGCTTCTCGGGAGGCAACCCGTCTTTCCTTTTCTTTTTGCATTTTATTTTTGCCTTTCCTTTTTCGTTGTTTTGTTAGATTTACTTTGCAGATGAAAGAGTTTTTGAAGAATCTATAAAGACCTTCCTTGTCAAGTCCAAAAGACTAGCTTTGGGGAGTCCGCGCTGACTAGTAAGCTTCACTCTCCTTTCATCTTTTTCCCTTTTTACCTTTCTTCCCATTGAGCATCTCGTTGCATATTTAGGCTTTGTGCTCACATTGAGGACAATGTGATGTTTAGCTTGGGGGAGGGATTGCATTTTCCCATTTTGCATTTTAGTTGTTTATATTTTTGCATTTTAGAATAAGAGAAAAATTAAAAACTTTGAACATAATTGAATGCTTTTCATGCTTTGCTTGCTTGTTTACTATGCTATCGTGTTACATTTTCCAAAATTAGAGCTTTCAAAAGATAATGATTCAATATTCATTGAATTGTGCATACATGGGGAAGTCTTGTACACAGTAGGCATGGAATGAATCTATAGATGAGTACGCTTGATCTTGACATTTGGCAAGTTACATATATTGTAAGGTAGAACCTCTTTAGGCTGGTACATCTATACCCAGTCTCATTAGGTGTGTGTAGTTCTCCTCGTGATGTGTGTCATGTCAAAACGCATAAGTATGGTTCTCATTTCTTCCTATAAGCTTTGCATTGCATTCATGATTCACTAAGATTTGAAGCCTTTTTCACTTTGAATTACCCCTCAAAATTAGCCCCTTCATACAAATGTTTCACAAGATAATAGCTACATATAAAAACTGCCTACCTTGTTGAGTTAGCAGCTAGACTATGGTGTATGGGTGCTCTTTTGAGAAGATTTGTTCTTTTACATCAAAGTGAATTTGGGAGAACCAAAATGTTCAAGAAGTGATGTTATTTTCAGGAAAAAAAAGAAAGAAAAAAATGAAATAGAAAAATGAAAAAATTGAAAAAGAAAAAAAAATCGGAAAAAAAAGAAAGAAAAAGAAATAAAAGAAGAAGTTGTAAGTATCTCCTCAAAATGTCAATTCAATGTTAGGAGTTCACTCTTGTGTTTCGTGTGTAATAAGCCAATCCGTTCCTTCTGGCTTCGTTATTCGTCTTTTGGGAATTAATCGAAAGTTTGGATTGAGTATTCATTTATCATTGGTCAGTTGCTAGCTCATTCTAACCTTCACATGACCATAACTGTTTGTCCACCTTTCACCCATTTCCCAAAGCCTTCTTCACTTTTTACGGCTTCTTTTCTATGTGCATTGTGATCTTTGACTTATGTTTTGAATTGTTTACCATATTAAACTGCGGACACATTTTCATAAGTCGTAGATAGGTGAGTGTCTCAAAAACATTTACGCATAAAGAAATCACCTTTTGCATACATGAGTGTTCGAGTGTGCCGTGAGAGTCCATTTGTCAAAAAGATCATGTAAGAGCCGAAAATTGTGTAGTGAAATTCTTTGTGCTGCGCCGTTATGTAAATCTCAGCCATGTTTATGTATCATTCTTGCCCACGTTGTTTTTGGGTTATGATTCATTATGTTTCCAAAGTTTTACGTTGAGATTTGTTTCTTGATGGTGTAGTAGCCAATGCTTGCAACCCTTGTCCTGGTATTGTTTGTTATGTTTGCTTGAGGACAAGCAAGGGTTTAGCTTAGAGGAGTTTGATAAGTGAATATTTGTATGATTTTAACCCCCAATTTAGCTCGGTTTTGTATGTCATTTGTGCTTTGTTAAGCCACTTTATGAGCTAATATCGTCTTCTTGGCGAATTCCTATGTTCTAACCTCTAACCTGTTTTGTAAGGAAAGTGACGTTTCTACGCGCTTTTTCTATATTCCCGAGCATTTGTCTAGAACCCGGTGATTTGAAGAAGCAAGCTTGACCAAGTCAAAGGCATTTCAAGAAAGTTCACTGATTCAGAAGAAAGAAGAAGCAAAGATGGTTTAGCAGTTGTCAGAAGATTGATCAGTTAGGCGAAGAAATCATCATTTTACATCAAACCCTATCAACAAGCTCGACTCAAGAGGTCAAGGGGGATAATGAAAGTCAATTCATATGCAAAGGGAGATGAAACGAAAGTCAATTGACCAAGATCACTACATACCCGATCGGGTAAGTGGTGTACCCGATCGGGGAAGCTTGCTGATCCGAGCTTTTGCTTCGACTTCCTTTATTTTGTCCTATATGTTCAATGCATGACCCCTTCCCCACGAAACCCTACTGCTATATAAAGAGAGCCTCAGCCACACTTCTCATGACATCTCTTCTCAACACACCTCTCCACACTTCTACACTTCTCTTTAGATTAGAAACCCTAGATTAGGAGGAGAGAAACCTAGCCTCTCTTCTCTTGTCTAGATCATTTTCTTCTTCCCTTTTGTCCTTAGTTTCTTAGTTTATTTCTGTCTTTTCTACATCAAATCCTTAGCCTAGATCAATAAAAATTCCATCTTTGTAATCTACTTTATTTGGTTCAAGTATTGTAATTCATGGAACGACTATTCTACGCAAGGAATTTCTATTATTGTTGTCATTATTTTCGTTGATCGTCATCTAGGTATTCCTGTTTTATCTTTTGTTTAAAGTCTTTATGTTTCTTATTTGATTGTTATTTCCTTTACATGTTATTTTAGATTCAATTTCAATATCGTTGTAATCATTTCATTTCTCTAGATCGTCAATTTAGCGTCGTTATTATCGCCATATAAAGAGTCTTAAAATATTGTCAAAACCAAATAAACATGTCTATCCTAGTTTTTATTATTAACATCATCTTAGATCTAAACATCACCATGAGTGAGTAGTCGTTTTTCTAGGGTGTAGGGTAGCCATGTAGGTTAATTAAAAGATGATAATTGGATAAAAGAAATTGTGCTTTTAAAACATTGTGTCTATGCATGTTTGGACTATAACGATAGTTAACGTTTCCTGATCAAAATCATTGACTAAAATGGAATTCTCTTCCAAAGTAGAGATACGTGAATTGAATAGACAAAGCATGACATGGTAGATTAGACCTAGTAAATTGCCTAAAAGCCTGCTAGACCATCTGATCTATGATTGTAATGAAAACATCATTCTTACGAACTCACAATGAATTATTTGCATGTCCTAAATTCAATTTCATCAATATGTTAATCTACATGTGTGAACCTACCTCCCTAGATTCTTTTCATCATTGTTAATTCATCATCTGCTTTATTGTTTTCGTTTTGATTTGGTTTTATTTCGTTTTCATTTATGCTTTTTATTAGTTTAGAATTCAAAACCCCAAAACCCAGATACTCGTTAGATAAGATCCAATTGCAAGACATTTCACATTTTATAGGAAACACCATCTCCCTGAGGATTGAACCCTAATTCCCTAATTACATTAATTTGTTATTAGCCTAGTCTGGGTAATTATCTTTGACCAGGGCTTGCGACATGCCCGATCAAATTTTGGCACCGTTGCCGGGGAGCACGGTTTAGTTTTCCTTTTTCTTGTGATTTTTATCGCAATTAGTTTTATCTAGTCTTTAGGAACCCAAATTCCTTCATACCTCTCTTGATTTTTCATCTTAGCTTTTCAATATTATGCCCAGATCTTCTAGACTAGGGACCCCTATCTCTTTAGACCCCGATCTAGAAAGGACTCTGCGTAGGAGACTAAAGCTATTCAACGAAATCTCAAAAGCTTCTGATACTTCAAGTTTAGACCGTATTCGTGATAATTACTCGGATATTTTATCTAATCTTGAAGGAGAAGAAGATCCATTCTCATCTCCATTCTCAAAAACCAATCAATAATCAAATAACACTCTATCTTCATCTTCACAAAAAAAAATGGTTCGGCTTTCAGACCATTCCAAACCAACTGCAGATACACTTCCAAGAGGTATTGCTACACCCCAAATCACAGCCCGAAACTTTGAAATCAAACCTGCCTTCATCAATTTAATAGAAAGAAGTCAATTTGGTGGCAATGCCACAGAAGATCCCAACCTTCATATTCAAAACTTCTGTGACTATTGTTCCACAATTAGACAAACTGGAGTATCCCAAGAGCAGATTAGGGAAATGCTCTTTCCCTTCTCTTTAACAGGAAAGGCTAAACTTTGGATCAATAGCCTTGACCGAGTTGCCTTAGGAATAGCCGACTGGGATAGTCTAGCTCTTGCTTTTTATCAAAAGTACTTCCCACCAGAACGAACCGCACTCTTACGGAGTCAAATCACTGGATTCCGTCAGAGAAGCGATGAAAGCCTTTATGAGGCATGGGAAAGGTACAAAGAATTACAAAAAGAATGCCCTCATCATGGCCTTGATTCATGGTTCTTAACTATCACCTTCTACAACAGTTGTTGTGGCGAATCGCGTCGTATCCTCGACTCCGCTAACAATGGTCGTTTCGATCAGATCGATGTAGAAATAGCTAGTGCAACTATCGAGTCAATGGCAATTCACGACTCTCAGTATAGCAACTCACGTGATATGCCGCTCAAAACCAAGCAGGAAGATTCAAGCAAAGTAGCACTCCTAGAAGCCCAATTAGCCCTTCTGCAGCAACAAGTAGGAAGCTCTTCCCAATCCAAGCAACATGTTAACGTCACTAACCACGTAGTGGTATGTGAGACATGTGGGGTTGGAGGACACGGTTTTCAAGAATGTAGTAGTTCGCTAGAGCAAGTCAATGCCTACCAAGCATACAAGCAAGACAATGCTTTCTCAAACTTCTATAACGAGAACACAAAGAACCATCCTCTTTTGTCCTACAAAAGCACCAACATTCAGAATCCCCACCATCAAATTCAACAACCATTCATACCACATCAACAGAAGCCCTATAATCCACCTGGTTTTCAAAACCAGAGACCTCCATTTCAACCTAACTTCAATCAACCTTACCAACACCAACACCAACACCAACACCAACACCAACACCAACCTCAACACCAACCACCCCAAAATCAAAGCCAACCCAATGACTCAAGCCTGAGCAAAATTGAATCCATGCTTCTCCAAGTTGTTCAAAAACAAGATTCAATGTTTGCTCAACTTCAAAAGAGTGATCAAGCTCAAAATGCTGCCATCAAGATGCTTGAAACTCAAATGGCCCAATTGGCTGCCTCTAATACCCAAAGGAAACAAGGCCAACTCCCACCTCATGGTGAGCAACCGAGGGACACCGCTAATGCTATCACCCTTAGGAGTGGTACCACTTATAAGGAACCTCAGCAACCCAAGAAACAATAGTTGAGCCAACACCAGTAGAGAGCCAAAAAGATTCCCAACCATCCACCGCTAAGGAAGCGGAAAACAAAGAAAAGAAGGATGAACCTGTGAAGGAACCCATCAAAATCCAAGTTCCATTTCCCCAACGCTTGAGGAGAAATCATAAGGAAACCCAGTTTAGCAAATTTATGGAAGTAGTCAAAAACCTCCAGGTAACGGTTCCCTTCACTGAATTAATCACTCAAATCCCTTCTTACACAAAATTCATGAAGGATATCTTAACTAAGAAGAGGACTTTAGATGATGTTGAAATCATAGCATTCACAGCTGAATGCAGTGCTTTGTTGCAAAATAAGTCCCCTCCTAATTTAAAGGATCCCGGTAGTTTCTCTATACCTTGCACTATAGACACCTACACAATCGATAAAGCTCTATGCGATCTAGGTGCAAGTGTAAGCGTCATGCCCTATTCCATATGTAAAAAGTTGAATATGGGAATTCTCAAATGCACCAGTATCACTCTGCAAATGGCAGACCGTTCTTTAAAACAACCTATGGGAGTTTTAGAAGATGTGCATGTCAAAGTAGGAAGGTTTTTTATTCCCGTTGATTTCATCGTGCTAGATATGGCTGAAGATTCTCAAATTCCTATTATTTTAGGAAGGCCATTTTTACACACTGCCGGAGCAGTAATCGATGTTAAGAATGGAAAACTGACACTAGAAGTAGGTGATGATAAAGTCACCTATAACTTGAACAGTGCAATGAAAAGCCCCATGCTAGAAGAGTCTTGCTGTTTTATTGATATTGTCGACTCCATTGTTGATGAATCTCTGTATCCATCAATAATCGAGGATCCTTTAGAGGCAATCTTGTTGTTGGAGGATATCTCTGAGAATGACAATTTCGAGATCAGTGAGCTGGAAAAGGATCTGACCGGAAAAGAGATACCGTCAGAAGCAATTAAAGAGTTCATAAGCTTGATTGATACTCCTGCCAAGGCAGAAGTACAAAAACCTGAACAAAAACCTCTTCCCTCAAATCTAAAATATGCTTTTTTAGATGAATCTGAGTACTGCCCAGTCATAGTGAGTGCTCTCTCAGATGAAAATCAGTAAACCTCACTATTGACTGTCTTGAAAAAGCATAGAAAGGCAATAGGTTACAAACTCGAAGATTTAACAGGCATAAGCCCAGACTTCTGCATGCATAGAATCAATTTAGAAGAAGGCGAAAAACCTTGTGTTCAAGGTCAACGCCGTCTTAATCCCAACATGCAGGAAGTAGTTAAAACTGAAGTTATGAAATTGCTAGATGCTGGCATAATCTATGAAATCTGTGATTCTAAATGGGTTAGCCATGTTCAAGTTGTTCCCAAGAAAGGAGGAACAACAGTAGTCAAAAATGAGAAGAATGAGCTCATCCCCACAAGGATTTTGACGGGATGGCGTATGTGTATTGACTACAGAAAGCTGAATCAATCAACTAGGAAAGATCACTATCCTCTACCCTTCATTGACCAAATGCTAGAGAGGTTAGCTTGTCACAAGTATTTCTTTTATTTAGATGGTTACTCAGGATTTTTCCAAATCCCTATCCACCCTGAGGACCAAGAGAAAACCACCTTCACCTGTCCCTATGGTACTTTCGCTTATCGCAGAATGCCATTAGGCTTGTGTAATGCACCTGCCACTTTCATGCGTTGCATGACTAGTATCTTTTCAGATTTTGTTGAATCTATCATGGAAGTATTTATGGACGACTTTAGCGTCTATGGCATTTCCTTTGATCATTGTTTGACAAATCTATCCAGAGTTCTAAAACGCTGTGAAGAAGTCGACCTTGTTCTCAACTGGGAAAAGTGTCACTTCATGGTGAACGAAGGTGTAGTTTTAGGTCACATCGTTTCAGAAATAGGTATAGAAGTGGATCGAGCTAAGATCCAAGTTATTGAACAGCTGCCACCCCCTGCTAATGTAAAAGGAATCTGGAGTTTCCTTGGCCACGCCGGTTTTATCGACGATTTATAAAAGATTTTTCAAAGATAGCCAAGTCCCTGACTAAGCTCCTTTTCAAGGATGCACCTTTCAATTTCACAAAGGAATGCCTTGAGGCATTCAACAAAATCAAACGTGCTTTGATCACCGCACCTATAATCCAGTCACCTGATTGGAATCTGCCCTTTGAACTGATGTGCGATGCGAGTGATTATGCCGTAGGAGTTGTTTTAAGGCAAAGAAAGGAAAAGTTTCTTCATGCGATTTACTATGCTAGTAAAACCCTAGATCCTGCCTAAATCAACTATGCCACCACTGAGAAAGAACTTCTCGCCATTGTCTATGCGTTAGACAAATTTCGCTCGTACCTAATAGGATCAAAAGTTATTGCCTACACTGACCATGCTGCCTTGAAATATCTGCTTTCAAAGAAAGAGGCAAAACCTAGACTTATCCGATGGATCTTACTCCTTCAAGAGTTTGATTTAGAGATCCGGGATAAGAAAGGAGCAGAGAATGTAGTCGCCGACCACCTCTCAAGGATAAGAGTAACTGAAATAGGATTACCAACGCCAATTAATGATTCGTTCGCTGATGATTCATTAATGGCAATTGCGGACTCTTCTCCTTGGTATGCTGATATTGCCAACTTCCTTGTCAGTCGCCAGCTATCCTCTGACCTTTCTTATAACCAAAGAAAGAGATTTTTGCATGATGCAAAATATTTTGTTTGGGATGACCCCTATCTTTTCAAGCAGTGCTCAGATGGTCTGTATCGACGTTGTATCCCCCAGTGGGAAGTAAAAGGAGTTTTAGAAGGATGTCACTCATCTACTTATAGTGGTCATCATGGTCCGTCCAAGACCGTAGCCAAAGTCTTACAATCCGGGTTTTTCTGGCCCTCGATGTTTAAAGATTCAAGAGACTTTGTTCTGGCTTGTGATGCTTGTCAACGAATGGGTCAAATATCCAAAAGATATGAAATGCCTCAAAACGACATATTAGAAGTCGAGATATTCGATGTCTGGGGTATTGACTATCAAGGACCATTCCCTTATTCAAATGGAAATCGTTACATATTAGTTGCTGTCGACTATGTTTCAAAGTGGGTAGAAGCAATTGCCACCCCAACAATGATGCTAGAGCTGTGATACGACTGTGACACCCTCAAATTTGCGGAAAGATAAACAAGTAATTTAAATAAATAAAAGATGAGAATACGTTTTTAATAGGTTCTCTTTAGTGAAAATCGGTAAATTTTAAAACCGAAACCTACCATTAAAATATATTCATCATAACAAAGGTGTCTTAACGAAAAAGGTTCATAACAAAAAGGAAATAATATTATACATAAGAAGTATCCAAAACGGGAGACATATCTCCCGTATAAATACAGAAATAAAAGAGTGTATAATATAATACAATCCTAAGAACCGAATATAGGTCCAAGGTAATACTTCACTCGCTAGCTCGTCAATGTACCCAAGTATGCATCACAAACCTGCCAACCGCATTAAATATAAACATGGAAGCCACAGTCAGTGGGGAGTAACTCCGAGTTCTCCCAGCCACGAAATGTCGAGTTTAATAAAACATGAATAACATAAAAGAGATGTATATGGAAAAATACAAAACCTTAACATATACGATATGCTTTTCATGTTATGAAACAAATAACTAACATATAACCTAGCATATGAAGGATAAGCTACTCATGCAAGCTATCATGTGAATCGGTTAACAACCTATACCACGAGGTAGGGAAGCTAGTATTTCAGCTCAGAGGTTACATTTAAAACATGGCCTGGATACAACTCAACCCTAATCATACAAACTATCATGTGAATCAGTTAACAACCGGTAATCCAAACTCTATCAACCTTAGCCGGCTTGCATCTCACCTTCTAAGATTCATAGAATCATCAAACATGAAAGACCAATACGTCTAGAAACAGGCATAAGTTCTTAGTCCAGTCAATAGTCGACTTCTGTAACTCGAGTCTATACCACAAGGTAGGAAAACATCCTAGTCCTAGACTGATCAGACCTAGCGACAACAGCTAACCCATTCCCTGTCTCATGACCAAAGTACATGAGAATCTCTACTAGGCGACCCCCTAAGCAGAGTTGGCTAGTACTTAAGCTGGCTCCATTCCCAAAGTAGAAGCAATAGGCAGCCATGCCCCGACTTGGATATAACCCACCAAGCCGTGACACAAAAGCTATCAAGCATGAACTATATACTCGTTAAAGATAGTAAGGCCTATCAATGTCATGGTCCAAGTACTCATTTAGAATTAGAATGGTCAAGACGCCATATACTCATAATTCTCTATGGGTACTTAGTCAACACGACATAATCATACAATTAAACAGTCACGGGAAAAACTTCCTATCATGTGACTAATTGCATATAAATCATATTCAAATATCATATCGCCTCATATCTACTAAGGCTAATTCATTCATTCATTAAATAAAACCTTACCTTGAAGACAAATCCCCGACCCGAGTCCCGCGACGGGTCATCAGTCAAAACGGGGCTGACTAGATCTTAGTTTGACCAAACCCGTTTGGTCAAACCGGCTAGAAACAGAGTCTTAGCCATTTAGGCTTGAACATAAGAACATCATATTCATTTCATGCCATTTTATTCTAATTTCTAACATGTGAATTATTAATTCTTACGAAACCCGCTTGACTTAAAGGATATCAAATTAAACTACAATCTCATGCTATAATTTCTAACATGTGAGAAATAATAATATTATGAAAACCGTTTAATTAAATAATTTACTTATTAAAATTTCCCACTTGCTAAATATTACAAAACATGATATAATAATAACAATAAACTCAAAAACCGTCACAAGCCCATAAGGAGGACTCACGGCCTGTTTTGGGCCGAGACTAAACCGGGTCTGAACCGGGCCCACGGGCTGGTTTGGGCCTGTTTTGGTCGACATTTCTAAAAATCGTTTCTTAATATTTCCCGCATGCTTAACATATTTAAAACCCGTCAAAACAACAACAAAACAATCAAGTATCGAAACAACCCAAAAGCCAACTCACGGACCAACCCAGACCGGACCTGTACCGGGCCTGAACCGGCCTGAACCGGCCTGGTTTGGGTCGGTTTTCCAGCCACTATACACGGCCACCACCAAGCAACAATCCAAATTTATTTCTAACATGTTTTAATTAACAACCATCCATTTTAACAACCAATTCATCCATCATTCATACAAAAATTATGATTATGAATAAATCATCCAACATGTCAAGAACAGTAAATATGATAAAACTCATACAACATAATAATAATAACAACCTAACATGTTACTACTTAAAAACCGTAAATAACAAAACATAAGTAAAAGTATGTGACATTAATTCGTCGAGTAACTCGGAATCGTTACCTTAGCTAGCACAAAAATCAAATAGCACCAAAATAAGAACTAAAAACCCGTCTACTAATCTTCTTCTAAAATATACGAGTCACCAAACTCGTCTTCATAATCTTCTCCTATAATAAATGACAAAAATAACATTATTAGAATTAAAACTTGATTTCAACAATTAAAGTGTTGAAAACGATTTTGTCGGAATTGAAAATAAAACGTACATGGAGATGAAGAGCGGAGAGGAGACTCTAGAAATATAAGTTAGGACGGATTTGGCCAAGTAACGAAGGTTTTGTGACGATTTTGCTCAAGAACGCTCAAGAACGATCAAGAACACGAAGAACGATTATGATTATATTAAAGAAGGTATTAATTAGATATTATGTTGATTTAATGTAAAATGAAAAGATAAGTAGTGAGTAAGAGGGGAGTGTGTGCCGTGTACATATAGGGGATTAATGGAGTCGGGTTTTGAAATTGTTGTTACGGGATTGACTCGGTTTTTATAAATATATTATGGTAATTGTTTAGATATTATTAGATATTAAGTTAGTTTAATTAAATATCTAGATATTATTAGATATTATGTTAGTTTAATCAAAAGAAAGAAAATATCTAATCCTAAGAGGAGGTGGAATAGGCGTGTGAAATGAGCAGAAGTCAGGTCTGTTTTTAAGCGATTAATTTTAAGTTGACAGATCGATAAAGTTACAAATATCCTAGATATTTGTATTAGTTTAATCAAATTAATTAAAAGATCTAATTTGAGTGGAAAAAGGTGACATGGGACGTGTGACTCATGCAAGAGTCGGGTTTCGGGTTTGTTTCAGGACTTAAGTTGACTCGGGAATAGTTAAATACGTTCCGGGTTAAACCGTAAAACCTTCTCTTTAATTCCGAATAAATTCAAAATAATCATATTAAATTATCATAAATTCAAATAAATCTTAATAAATTAAAATAAATTAAATTTATTATTTTTCAAATATAATTTCGGTCTTTCAAATTACGGGTTGTTACAATCACCCCTCCTTTTAAAAAGTTTCGTCCTCGAAACTTAGAAGAAGGAAAGTGATTTATATGTAGGTCTATTTCAAACTTTTTTTTAAAAATATATTTGTAATAAAATACAGGGTCTTATCAATGGGGCGGAAGGTTCTCGTCTGCAGTTAAGAACATCGACGTCCCAAGTCAAAGACTTAAAAGATACATTTTCGCATCAACAAATGAGAAAACTAGTTATCGAACGTCTTCAATAACTAGTCTCAACACTCCTTGACGGTAAAATTACTTGAAATCATCAAACATTTCCAAAAGCTTTTAGTTCAAAAATTCTATAGTAAAGGTAATAACTCTACTATCTATGTCTAAAATTTCTAACTAAAGCTTCTAATAATCTATCTATAAGAGATGATATTCGATAGAAGGCACGGAATATTCGAAATAATAAATCGAATAGAAAGAGGGAAGAAAGAAGGAAATTTACCTCAAGCAAAGAGCTCGGGATATTTAGCTAACATTTTAGCTTCGGGTTCCCAAGTTTCTGATTCAACGTTTCCACAACGCCAAAGAATACGAACTAAGGGTACCACTTTGTTTCTGAGTTGCTTGTTAGCCCATTCAAGTATACGAATTGGCCTTTCTTCCAAAGCCAAATTAGGTTCCAAGTCCAACACTTCTTCTTGAATAATATGACTCGGATCACTAATATACTTCTTCAATTGAGAAACATGGAACACATCATGAACTTTACTCAAGTTCGGAGGTAATTCCAAACGATAAGCAACGGGACCAACTCTCTTAAGCACACGAAACGGTCCAATATATTTAGGACTCAACTTTCCCTTTACTCCAAACCGTTTCACTCCTTTCATTGGTGACACTTTAAGGAATACTCGGTCATCAACATCAAATTCAAGTGGTCGACGACGGACATCGGCATAGGATTTTTGTCTATCTTGAGCGGCTTTCATTCGCTCTCGAATGACTTGAACTTGATCAATCGTTTCAGTCACTATGTCGGGACTCAACATATGATCATCCTGGACTTGATCCCAACAAACAGGACTACGACACTTCCTACCGTATAAAGCCTCGTACGGTGCCATCTTGATAGAAGCATGGTAACTGTTGTTATAAGAAAATTCAACCAGAGGCAAACACTTCTCCCAAGAAGCGTGAAAGTCTAAGGCACAAGCCCGGAGAAGATCTTCCAAAGTTTGGATCGTCCTCTCGGTTTGACCATCAGTAGCGGCATGAAATGCTGTGCTCATCAACAATTTACTACCCATGGCTTCTTGTAAAGCCGTCCAGAATCGGGAACAGAATCTCGGATCACGATCTGAAACTATATCTTTAGGAACTCCATGGTAGCGTACTATCTCTTTCACATAGGCACCAGCTAAGACCTCTATATTCCAAGTTTCTTTGATAGGCACGAATCTGGCACACTTGGTTAGACGGTCTACAATAACCCAGATGGCATCCTTTCCACTAGAAGTTTTAGGTAAAGCCATCACGAAGTCCATAGAAATAGACTCCCATTTCCAAAGAGGAATTTCCAAAGGTTGTAGCAAACCTCCGGGTCTTTGATGTTCGATCTTCACCTTCTGACAAGTAAGACATTTACTAACATACTCCTTTACTTCAATCTTCATCGTAGGCCACCAAAAATGTGGTCTCAAATCTTTGTACATTTTGTCACCGCCAGGATGAATAGAATAAGGAGAAAGTTAGAGAGAAGGAAAGCTCTAATTTTTTCTAGGGTTTTGTGCTTCTTTTGCAATGGCAATGAAGAAAGTTGCTAATCATCCTAATTCAAGTATACAAAACAATCAAAATAATAATAATAGTCCATCAAGTAGTAATAATAATAGTAATAATAATCAAAATCACAAAAATAATAATAATAATAATAATAATAGTATTAATTGTCATAGAATAAATGAGATGAATCTTTCAAACAGATCCAAGGGTACTGTTCATGTGGAAACTCTAACTGAAGAAATTGAAAATGCTAGGCGGGAAGTTGTTAATTTGTTCCACAGTGGTGAGAATGATGTTAATACAGTGGATAGTGATTTGTCTGGGTGGAATGTCGTTCAATCCAGGAAGAAGAATATACCTTTGTCCTCTAGGTTGGCTTCTATTGCTGAAGTTGAAGTAAATTCTGGGGAAAAGAGGAACATGGGTCTTAAGTTAACTATTGAAGATGTTGAATCAGAAATTGATTATTGGAAATGGTCATTATATGGATATGTGTTGGGGGCTAATCCTCCACGAAATGTCCTTGAAGGATTTCTGCGAAGGATATGAAAAGGGTATGAAATTTCTTCCATTTCTTTCCTTCCAAATGGCTTATTTGTTGTTCGTATAGGTCAGCGTGAGCACCATAAGCTTATCCTGGAAAATGGTATGTTTGTGTTTGATGGTAAGCCTATTGTTTTGAATGCGTGGTCGCCTGATATTAAGATTTCTAAAGTCTCTGTTAAAAAGGTTCCCATCTGGGTTAAGTTAACAGGATTGGATCTGAAGTTTTGGGGGGCTAAGTGTTAGGAGAAATTGGCAGGGTTGATAGGTCGATTTATTCGTATTGATGATGCTACTCTTGAGAAGAAACTTCTGGGCTTTGCAAGGATCATGGTTGAAGTGGAGATTGATCAAGGGTTCCCTAATTCTATTAGCTTTGAGGATGAAAAGGGGTGTGAAGTTGTTGTGGAGGTGGAGTATGATTGGCTGCCTGTTACATGTCAAAAATGTAAAGGTATTGGTCATACGGCTGAAGTATGTAGGCGTAAGGTTTTTGGTGTGAAACCTGTTCCTCAGGTACCTCAAAGAGTTTGGAAACCAAGGGTGATGCCAGTTGTGGTAGTAGACCCTAAGGAATTTCCCCCTTTAACAAAAGTTTCTGCTGTCAATCCTTCATTGGTTACCCCTATTACTACTCCTGTTTCTGTGCCTGTTGGCTCTGTTTTCACTCCGGCTAGAGTGATTACCAGATTGACAAGGCATGAAACTAGGACTATTGGAGGGAGTGAGGATGATTTTGCAGTTAATTTTAATGATGAATTAAATCAAGCTATCTCACAGTCTGAAATGGTTGATAAAGGAGGGGGTATGGAACCCTGCCTTGATCATGCTTAAGTTTGGTATGTGGAATGTTAGGGGGTTAAATAGTGATACAAAACAGGCTGATGTTAAGTGGATTTTGCATCAGCATGATGTTGATCTATTTGGGCTCCTTGAGACTAAGGTTAAGCCTTTATCTCTAAATAAAGTAGCTGCTAATATGGGTGCTGGTTGGGAGATTGCTACTAATACTATTTGTCATCCTGGAGGTAGAGTTTGGATTTTGTGGAAGTCTTATAGGGCTGATGTTGAAGTCATTAGTATGAGTGACCAGTTTATTCATACTAAGGTGAAAGATAAAATTGTAGGTTGTGTGTTCTTTGCTACTTTTGTGTATGCTTTCAATAAGATTGAAGAAAGAGTGCCTTTGTGGAATGATTTGTTGGCCCTTGCTGTTCCTGATGCTTGGGTACTGATGGGTGATTTTAATAATGTGTTATACATGAATGAGAGAATTGGAAAACCTGTTAAGCAGGAGGAAATTAGGCCTTTTCAAAGGGTGGTGAATTTATGTGATCTTTATGATTTGAAATCGACTGGTTCTTTTTTCACTTGGAATAATAAGCATCCTAGTGAAACTAGAATTTTCAGTCGTATTGATAGGGTGATGGTAAATGGGGATTGGCTGAATAAATGGTCTGACTGGTTTGCACACTACTATCCTGAAGGTGCCTTTGACTATTGTCCCTGTATTGTTTCTTGCGGTGGCAATACAAGGGAGAAAAAGAAGCCTTTTAAGTTCTTCAACATGTGGACTAAGGTAGCTGATTTTTGCTCTTTGGTTGAGTTGGAGTGGAGGAATAGGGTTGTGGGCACTAAGAGCTTTCAATTGATCACTAAACTGAAGAGGCTAAAGCCTGTTTTGAAGCAGTTGAATAAGGCAGTGTTTTCTGATGTTGAAAGGACTGCTGATGTTGCTTATCACTTGTTATTAGAGAGTCAGATTGCCTTACAACTTGATCCTACCAATGTTGGTTTGATGGATAAAGAATTTCAGTTGAGGAGTTCCTATACTATGCTGGCAGAGGCTAGGATTGGTTTTCTTAGGCAGAAAGCTAAGTGTGCCTGGGCTTTTGAAGGTGATGCTAATACTAGTATGTTTCATCATGCTATTAGGCATAGGCAAATTCAGAACAAGGTTGTTTCTATTGAGAATGATAATGGAGAGTTATGTACTGATCCTGATCAGATCCTCACAGCTTTTATTGATTACTATAAACATTTGTTGGGTACTAATGCTACCACTTCCAATTGCTATGAGCATGTTATTAAGCAGGGTATCTTGGTTGAGGAGGGAGATTGGGCTGCTATGTGTAGTATTCCTTCTCAAATTGAGATCAAGAGAGCAATGTTTTCTATTCCTGATGATAAGAGCCCTGGCCCTGATGGCTACACTAGTAAGTTTTTCAAGGCAAGTTGGAACATCATTAAGGATGATATTTGTGCTGTTGTGGTGGACTTTTTTGTGACAAGGAAATTGCTCAAACAGTTGAATTGTACTAATCTAGTGTTGATTCCCAAAGTTGAGAATCCAAAAACTGTGAAGGAATTTCGTCATATAGCTTGTTGTAACACTATTTATAAGGTTATCTATAAGCTTATTTGTGATAGGTTAAGTGATAGCCTTACTAAAGTGATAAATCCTGCTCAGTGTGCCTTCATTAAAAACAGAAGTATTCTTGGTAATATTCTGATCAGTCAAGATTTGATTAGATTATATACTAGGAAGAGTGTTTCTCCTAGATGTCTTATGAAGGTTGATTTGAGGAAGGCCTATGATTTTATTGAATGGAGATTTGTTGAACAAATGTTGCAAGGTCTACATTATCCTCCTACATTGATTAAGTTGATCATGGAATGTGTTAGTACTCCTAGCTATTCTATTGTGCTCAATGGGCAGACTCATGGTTTCTTCAAAGGAGCTAGGGGTCTCAGACAAGGGGATCCTATGTCTCCTTTATTATTCACTTTGTGTATGGAGTATTTGAGTAGGTTGTTGCAGACAATTGAGAGGTTTCCTGGTTTTCATTATCATCCTTTATGTAAGTCTCAGAAACTGAACCACTTGATGTTTGCTGATGATCTTCTAATGTTCAGTAGAGGAGATATTACTTCTATTTTTGCTGTTATGGAAGTTTTTAAGATCTTTTCTACTTCTTCTGGCCTGCAAATCAATTCAGATAAATCTGAGTTTTATTGCAATGGTATTAAGAATGATATTCTTCATCATATTCTTCATGAAACTGGTTTTAGGAAAGGGTCTTTGCCTTTTAAATATCTTGGGGTGAATATCTCACATAAGAGACGTAATAAAATGGATTGCAACATTATTGTTGAGAGGATGGTTAAGAGGATAAGAGGTTGGAATAGTAGGAAGATTTCTTATGCAGGCAGGCTCGTCTTAGTCAAATCTGTTTTATCTGTTATTCATAATCATTGGACTCAAATTTTTGTTCTTCCTATGGGGGTGATGGACAAGATTAAGTCTCTATGCAGGAATTTTCTTTGGGAGGGGACTGATAAATACTCTAAAGCTCCTCTTGTTTGATGGAATGTTCTTTGTAAGAGTAAGGAGTCTGGTGGTCTGGGTTTAATTGATAGTCATCAGTGGAACATTGCTGCTATTGGTAAGTTAGTTTGGTGGATTGTTTGTAAACAAGATCATCTGTGGATCAAATGGATTGGGAATATTTACTTAAAGTCTTCTTCTTGGTTTGATTACATTCCAACTGCTAATAGTTCTTGGGCCTGGAGGAAAATATGTGAGGTTAAAGATGTTCTTAAAGCTGGGTATGTGCATGATCAATGGGAGGGTCTGGATAAAGAGTATTCCATTGCTAAAGGATACTCTTGGATTACACAGAATTCTGCCCCTCAGGTTGCTTGGCATTGTATTGTCTGGAATAGGTATAATCTTCCTAAATGGAATTTTCATATGTGGTTGTTACAGCAGAGTAGATTACTCACTCTGGATAGGTTGTATAAGATGGGGATGGATGTTCCTAGGATGTGTTTCATTTGTGATGCTGTGCAGGAAGATCATACACACTTGTTTCAATACTGTCACTATGCTCATGAATGTTTCAGACTTGCAGGTGATTTGATTAAGATTCCTACTATCATTATGATGAATTCTGATAGGATTCAACATATGAGGGGTTCTATGATTCGCAGGCAGATTATTATGGCTGTTTATTCTGGTATTTGCTATAGCATTTGGAGAGTTAGGAACATTTGTAGAATTGAGGGGCATGTGCTTTGTCCTCGTGTACTTGTCAAGCAAGTTCATGATGACTGTTGGAGAAGGTTGCTGATTGGGTTCAAAGGTATTATGCGTCTTTCTGATAGAAACTGGTGCAGGGAAGTTGGATTGGTTCAGTAATGCTATGAGGCTGCTTTGAAGATCAATGTGAAGTGGTGTTGCAGTCCTGTTGAGTGAGCTGGGATGCTGATATCCGTGGTCTTTGGTTTTTTGAAGATTAATCTAGGTTGTCAATGTTAATGGTTATGGTGTGATTAGTGATTCTAAGCTATTTTGTTTTTAGCATATTGGCTTAAATTTAGTATTTTGTTGTAATGCTAATGAATGGTTGGTTTGTAATTAGTGTTGCCTAATTTGTTGGGCTAGTTTTATAATATACTTACATTTCACCAAAAAAAAAAAGAATAAGGAGAAAGGTGAGCCTCATCAAGTATTCTCTTTCTCAACTCGGCACTTCTCGGAACATACATTCTACCATGGTAACGAAGGTAGCCATCATTATCCACCACACAATCCTTAGCTTGCCCAAGTAGTATTTTTGCTCGTATGGCGATGAAAGTAGCATCCTCCGGTAAACAAGTACGAATCTCTCGATAGAAATCGGGTTCCGCAGTCAAAGCACCAAGATAATCGAATCCCTTCCCAACAAACTGTATCTTAAGCTTCTGAAATTCTGTTACCAGTTCATCGGGTAAAGTACTAAGAGCATTTAATGAATGACTAGTCTTTCTACTCAATGCATCTGCCACAACATTTGCCTTTCCTTCATGGTAAATCAACTCGGCATCATAATCATTCACTAACTCTAACCATCTTCTCTGCCTCATATTCAACTCTTTCTGAGTAAAAATGCACCTCAAGCTTTTATGATCGGTATAGATTCGACAATGAACTCCAATAAGATAGTGTCTCCAAGTTTTCAATGCATGTACCACAGCTGCTAACTCAAGATCATGAGTCGGGTAGTTCACTTCATGAACCCTGAGTTGTCGAGAAGCATATGCAATGACTTTTCTATTCTGCATTAAGACACATCCCAAACCATGCTTAGAAGCATCACAATAGACATCATAATCAGCTTCATCATCTGGTAAAGTCAACACCGGTGCGGTAGTCAATCTCTTCTTTAATTCCAAGAAGGCATTTTCACATTCATCGGTCCAGATATACTTTGCTTCCTTCTTTAGCAATTGAGTCATCGGTCTTGCTAACTTAGAGAAATCTTTCACAAACCGACGATAATATCCCGCTAAACCAAGGAAACTCCGAATCTCGGACACATTTTTCGGACTCTTCCAATCCACCACGGCCTCAATCTTAGCTGGATCGACCATAACACCGTCTTTTGAAATGACATGACCAAGGAAAGATATCTCGGGCAACCAAAATTCACATTTGGAGAACTTAGCATACCATTTTTGGCGTCGAAGAACACCCAAAATGATTCGAAGGTGATCAGCGTGCTCTTCCTCAGATTTAGAAAAGATCAAAATATCATCAATGAATACTACAACACATTTGTCGAGGTACTCGCTGAAAGTACGATTCATCTGATCCATGAATATTGCTGGAGCGTTAGTCAAACCGAATGGCATCACTTTAAATTCGAAATGACCATACCTCGAGCTAAAAGCAGTCTTGGGAATATCGGATTCACGAACTGGAATTTCATGATAACCCGATCAAAGATCAATCTTAGAAAAAGTAGAAGCACCACGTAATTGGTCAAAGAGATCATCAATTCGTGGAAGAGGATATTTGTTCTTGATTGTGACACGGTTAAGTTCACGATAATCGATACAAAGTCGCATAGAACCATCCTTTTTCTTCACAAAGAGAACGGGAGAACCCCAAGGAGAAGCACTAGGCCTAATAAAGCCTTTCTCAATCATGTCATCAAGTTGGATTCTCAACTCTTTCAATTCGGAAGGAGCCATACGATAAGGAGCTTTAGAAATTGGTCCAGTTCCAGGAACTAGATCAATGGAAAATTCAACATCTCTTTCAGGAGGAATTCCGGGTAATTCATCGGGAAATACATCTGGAAATTCTTGAACAATTGGCACATCTTCCAATGAAGGCAAAGATGAAGTGGTAGAAGTAGTCACAACACATAAGAAAGCTTTGTAACCTTTCTTGATAGCTTTTACCATCTTCATAGCCGAAACAAGTTTCACAGTGGTCTGTTTTCGAACCCCTTGATAGGATACACGGGTACCTAAAGGGCTTTTGAGAATAATCTTCTGGTCACGGCATTCAAATCGAGCATGATATGTGGATAACCAATCCATGCCCAGAATGATATCAAACTCTTCAAGAGGGAACCGAAGAAGATTAGCCGGAAAAGTAGATCCGTTTATTGATATAGGAATGTCCGAATGAATATAAGAGCATGAAAACACATCTCCGGACGGTAAAGATATAGGAGTACTTTCTCCAACTGAAGCTTTGAGAGGTAATTTATCGGATAGTCTCATCGAAAAAAAGGACAAAGAAGCTTCCGTATCAAATAAAATTAAACACGGTATTTCATAAATTGAAAACATACCAGTCACAATGTCTGGTTGAGCATCGGCCTCAGCTCGGCTCATGATGAAAATCCGACCCTTAGGTCTCCCAGAAGTAGCTGGTGTAGAAGCTGTATTCTTCCTATCAGGACATACATTAGTGCAACAGGAGTTCAATGCCATGCTCAAAGACAAAGCCAATCAACCTATGATCAGCCTAACCAGGATTCAATGCCAAACCTACCTTATGTCAAAAGCTATCTTAATGCTTTGTATAGCCCAGGCCCAAGCCACCACACAAAGACACGAGCCAGTGGTAGCCATGACACGAGCCAAGACCAAACAAGCCACAAAACAGACTCACAAAACAAGCCAACAAAACCTTTGGAAACTCAGCCAGCAGCAGTGCCTTGGGGAGGGTCTCAGGGCAACTTCCAAGCTTAGGGACTCCAAACCAACTATGGGGCATGGTACTAGGGAGGGTCTACTACCTTTTTGTCCAGGAAACCTTCCTCAGAAAACGTCAAGAACACCCCTCAAAACACAACCCAAGTGAACCAGTCCAGTTACAGCCTTACATGTAGCAGTTTAGCTGTTTTGTCAAACCTTCCTCTTTTAGCCAATCAAACAAGCCTAACCAATCCCTAAACCTATGTCTTGGGAAGGTCCTCTACAACTTTCCCCAGGACTTCCCTTCCAAGAAACAAACACACAAAGAGTTAGCTTAGGGACAACTTCAAACTGTCCAGATTTCAGCCTTTGGTGTAGTAGTTAATATGTCACTGTCAACCTTCCCCTTTTGAACAAACAATGCGTGAGGTACCTTCAGCACATCTTTGGGAGCCTTCCTACTTCAGTTTGGTTCACAAACCCAAGCTTGAAAGTCCACTCTTCACCCAAGACACACCTGATCAAACAATTAAGGAAGATTGTCTCTTTAGAAACTACTTTCTACTTTATCTACTTTATGTCAGAATTCTGCAAGTTTGTAGCTGTTATTTTGTTCTTGTTGTAAGCCCTTGTGGCCCTAGATGTGTCCTAAAACGTCTGAGTGTATCCTTGCTGCCTATATAAGGCCTTCACCTAATGAAATACAAATCAGATTTGAAGTAAAACATAAAACTGAAACCTTGTTTCTGTTGCATCTCTTGGCTGTGTGCTTGAGACAACTTCCTTTGCTTTGTGCTTGGAAGTGAGCTTGGGTCCTTAGCTGTGTGCTGGGATCAAAGTTCAACCCTCAATCATTGGCTTTGTGCTTTGGTTAAGGTCCTATCCTTGTTCTTTAACAATCAATTCAAACAGAAACAGAGTATTTGCAAAGTGTCTGAATCTCAATCAAATTGTCATTGTTTAGTTGTCTTTCTGAATAGTTTCAGTGCAAATTGGTTATCAGAGCTTTGGTTTGTGAGTTCATCTACCTAACTACATTAAAAACACAAAATACAACCATGAGTGAAGAGAGAATCACAGGTCTTGAAAACACAGTTCAAGATCTTGCCAGAACTGTAATGGAGGTCTCTAGATCTGTCAATGAACTCCTTGAGGGCCAACAGAACAATGATACAAGGGGAGGCAGAGGTCGAGGAAGAGGAGCACCTTTCCCACAAGGTGGAGTAAGGAGGAGACAACCTGTAGATCAGTTTGAAATGTCAGATTCAGATGGCTCAGATCACATCTTCTCAGACACCAAGACAAAGATATCAAGGTAGAGATTCCTGACTTTCTAGGTAGCTTGAACCCTGATGATTTCTTAGATTGGCTAAGGTCTGTAGAAAGAGTCTTTGAGTTTAAAGGATACACTGATAGAAAGGCTTTTAAGGTTGCTATCATGAAACTAAAAGGCTATGCCTCACTATGGTATGAAAACATGAAAACCTTGAGGGTTAGGGAAGGGAAAGAACCTGTTAAGTCATGGCTCAAACTGAAAAAGAAGATGAGAGCTAAGTTTGTCTCTAGGGACTACACTCAGGACATGTTCATTAAGCTCACTCACCTTAAACAAGAACAAAAACCTGTAGAATCTTATTTAAGAGATTTTGAACAACTACATTGCAATGTGAGGTTGTTGAGAAATCTGAGCAAAAGATAGCAAGGTTTTTAGAAGGCTTGGATGAGAGGATAGCTAGTAAAGTTAGGCTGCAAAACATATACTCCTTTGAGGAAGCTGTCAACCTGTCCTTAAGAGTAGAAAAGTTGGGGAAAGGGAAAGCCAGTGTCTCTAAAACTCCTGCTAGAACACCTAACTACAAACCTTTTGTAGGAATTAAGATGGGAGAACCTGTGGCTCCTACTAAGACTCCTTTTAACCCTGATAAAAGCAAGGTTGTTGAGGCAGGCCAAAGGAAGACTACCCCCCTCAAAAAGTGTTTTCAATGTCAAGGATATGGACATTTTGCTAGAGAATGTCCATCTAAAAGAGCTCTGAGCACTCTAGAGGTAATCCATTGGGGGGATGATGAGGTGTTGGTCTGTGATGAGGAGATGGAAGAGCCTGAGATAGAGGCTAGTGAGGAGTTGATAGAACCTGATGCTGGGTTAAGTCTGGTGACTTGGAGGGTGATGCACACACAACCCCAACCCTTAGAAGAAGATCAAAGACACCAGATCTTTAGAACTAGGTGCACCATAAAAGGGAGGGTGTGTAATCTGATTGTGGATGGGGGTATACGAGTTGTGAGACGAGAATGACTACGCAAGGGATGTTGGATAACAATCTGGTTTTAGCCGTGGAAGTCAAAGCCCATTCTCTTAGCTCGAAAGCTCGTTACGTTTGCTTACTATCTTGCATTGGACCCGTCTAAGTGGCTGCTCTTCTTAGCATTCAAGTATAATTTATTTAGTCAATAAAGGGGGTTGATTCTCTAATTAGTGGGGTGTTAATTTCCATTTACTGTGTGTCTTTATTTTAGCATTTAGTAGGCCTTTATTTGCTATAGTGAATGGCCATTATTGTCTTGTTTTAAGTTTGTCATTAGGTAGTATTTGTTGGCCATAAACGGCTGTTTCTTAGGACTATTTATAGTCTTAGTTCAATGATTCAAAAATCATTCAAGTTTAAAACAAAACTCACTGCGTGTGAATTTCTTTTGAGTTGTTGCGTGCAATTCATTTGGCTTCGTAAGATCGCGTTTTCTTGCGTAGTTCCTCGAGTCTCAAATCAATAGGGCTTGGTTTGACTCACGATTATCGAACTATAGGTCTAGTTCGTTAGTCACATATCTTTGTTTCTTTATTCCGCTGCTAATTCGTATCATATGTGGTATCAGAGCTTCGGCTCTTGATCCTATCTGTTGAAGATGAGTTTTGAAGATGACCCAAATTTCTTGGAGAACTTGCGGGAGGCCCTGATACCATATGATGTGATTGAGCAGCGGAAGAATACTTGCTTTCTAACCGGGATATTTGCCAACGCTAGACCTATAGCATTAACAATGGGAAATCACTCAATACGCGTCGAATGATTCGTTCTTAAGTTTTGGAATACGCGTCCCAACTCTCAAGCTGTGATTGAACTTGCTCAAACACTCATGTTCTCACAATTAACAACGTTAATTTGCAAACAGGAAATTCTTTTTCTTATTCAAAATCTTGTGTTCATCTTATATTACAAAACAAGGCCTTAAATAGGCATTATCACACGCCTACTATGGCTGGTCAAACCAGGCAATAAACAACCTAATTAAGGCTCTTAATTAGGCTAAACATACCTATTATGGCAGCCCTATAACAGCTATAAAAACTGAATCCTATGCAGCCATAAACAAGCAATTAACACTAGTTTTATGACTACAATTAACTCCTACTTATGACTTTCTAAAAGCTACATTATTGGACATAAAATTCAAGACTTAAATGACAATAAAACAGGAATTATACTGACAGCAATTAAACAGTCAACATGACTGTTACATCAAAACTTGATCAGCTTCATGGTAGCATTAAACAGTGCAGAAGACCGTTGCTTGAGGCTTTCTTTACTTAGGTTTACTTGGCTTCATTGTCTCCGTATTCAATGAAAGCTCGGGATACATTGAATCATTCCGAGATTCATTTAGCCAACCCCAAAATAATCATCGGAATGCCTTAAACTGATCTCCGACTTGCATTGAACCCGTCCCTCCAATGACCCGTATATGTACTCGTATCATCCGCCCTTTCTTCAAAAAGAATCGTCCCGATTCTTAGACCTTTTATTGTGGAGATAAGTTGCTGATTTGTGCCCATTATTTGATGCCTAACTCCCGGATTGAACACCTTCGAGGATTGTTGCTGATTCCAATCACAAACTCGCATATTGGGGCATTGTGTTATGCTATTGTTCACGAAAACTCTACAGCCCCGAACCATATTTTGTGAAAAATGATTCAAACCTCGCACTGATTCTGAAATGCCATAAAAAAAAGTTAGAAAGAAATGAATCATTAACAATAATCGTGCAACATACACCATAATGTTTCGGAATTGATCTATTCACGTTCTCAGATTGAAAACCATGAGTCTCTTGGGCTGTCCATCTTTTTTCCGATGTTAGATCACAGCATTTGATAGGGCAATCGAATATAGGAGGCAAATCGAAATTGATGGCAAGATCATCCTCCTTGGTAAAACCATTGTGAAAGAGCGATGCACCTTCTGGTTCGTTGATGCACTGTAACAGTACGGCCTGGTTTAAAAGGTTGTACCGTCCCGGACTGGATGGAACTTCATCATCGTAAACATCAAAAACAGGAGGCAAATTTGGATTGAAAAGTCCCCCCATTGGATCGTCTTGGTTTAAGGAAATCAAGAGCCTAAGCTCTGATACCATATGATGCGATTGTGCAGCGGAATAGGACATGATTTGTAACCGGGATATTTGCCAACGCTAGACCTATAGCATTAACAATGGGAAATCACTCAATACGCGTCGAATGATTCGTTCTTAAGTTTTGGAATACGCGTCCCAACTCTCAACTGTGATTGAACTCACTCAAACACTCATGTTCTCACAATTAACAACGTTAATTTGCAAAGAGGAAATTCTTTTTCTTATTCAAAATCTTGTGTAAATCTTATATTATAAAACAAGGCCTTAAATAGGCATTATCACACGCCTACTATGGCTGGTCAAACCAGGCAATAAACAACCTAAGTAAGGCTCTTAAAGAGGCTCTTAATTAGGCTAAACATACCTATTATGGCAGCCCTATAACAGCTATAAAAACTGAATCCTATGCAGCCATAAACAAGCAATTAACACTAGTTTTATGACACAATTAACTCCTACTTATGACTTTCTAAAAGCTACATTATTGGACATAAAATTCAAGACTTAAATGACAATAAAACAGGAATTAAAATGACAGCAATTAAACAGTCAACATGACTGTTACATCAAAACTTGATCAGCTTCATGGTAGCATTGGACAGTGCAGAAGACCGTTGCTTGAGGCTTTCTTGACTTAGGTTTACTTGGCTTCATTGTCTCCGTATTCAATGAAAGCTCGAGATACATTGAATCATTCCGAGATTCATTTAGCCAACCCCAAAATAATCATCGGAATGCCTTAAACTGATCTCCGACTTTCATTGAACCCGTCCCTACCCGTCCCTCTTCTCCAATACCCTATATGACTCGTATCAAAAGAATTTCCATTTTGAAAATTAACGTTGTTAATTGTGAGAACATGAGTGTTTGAGCGAGTTCAATCACAGCTTGAGAGTTGGGACGCGTATTCCAAAACTTAAGAACGAATCAGTCGACGCGTATTGAGTGATTTCCCATTGTTAATGCTATAGGTCTAGCGTTGGCAAATATCCCGGTTACAAATCATGTCCTATTCCGCTGCTCAATCGCATCATATGGTATCAGAGCTTAGGCTCTTGATTTCCTTAAACCAAGACGATCCAATGGGGGGACTTTTCAATCCAAATTTGCCTCCTGTTTTTGATGTTTACGATGATGAAGTTCCATCCAGTCCGGGACGGTACAACCTTTTAAACCAGGCCGTACTGTTACAGTGCATCAACGAACCAGAAGGTGCATCGCTCTTTCACAATGGTTTTACCAAGGAGGATGATCTTGCCATCAATTTCGATTTGCCTCCTATATTCGATTGCCCTATCAAATGCTGTGATCTAACATCGGAAACAAGATGGACAGCCCAAGAGACTCATGGTTTTCAATCTGAGAA